>JBBPBX010034530.1:1960-15657 GCA_038048925.1 Garcialebias charrua
CTTCCTATTTTATTTAACCATATTTTTTAATGCAGCATGGTTACTCAGGTTTCATTGTAAAATGCAATATAAGTCCGTATAATGGTATTGTGGCAGTTGCATTATGTTCTTTATATCTTGAAATATTAGACTCAGTAGAAAAATACTTCTATGCTAACTGATGAAAATAACGGGGTGAAAAAGTTTATGTACTCACATCATGCCCCCTAAACATATAGACTCCAGATAGTGAGGTCCTGAAAAAATGGCAGTTTTAGGGTAAGCCTTGAAAATTACGCTGCAGATTTCATGCGTTAACTTTGTACAAGGTGTTAAATATAAGCACATGTTAAAACTGGCAGTATGTCTGAGCCATAACTGTTTGTCTCTGTTGCAAAGCATACACCATTGTGTGGAGCGTGACAGCACCACATACGTAGATGCAGTAAAGTTAATTCAAGCAAGATGGTTGTGTTCCTGATGTCAACTTGAATATTTACTCAAACAAGACCCACATAGGTCAATTATAAGCTCGCTGCACTTGTCTTAATTAAAATTTGAACCAATCTTACAATGCAGCATTACAAAAGTATTGTTTTTATTGTCTTTTGATAGCGCCTTAATGAAAATGTAATTGTTACGACTATAGAAAAATATATTTTTTTAACTTTAAAATTTTTAATTCATGCTCAACAATCCAGGTAAAAATCCAACAATGTTCAGTCAGGTCATCTGGTTTCTTTTTTTGACTGAGTCGTTTCGTCCTTCATCCATAGGACATATTCAATCTGAGGAGCCACTTCAGAAATGTCTCAGCAAAAAAAGAAACCCTCCAGATGTCCTGACTGAACATTGTTGGATTTTTATCTGGATTATTGAGCATGAACTTTGGTGTTTTGAACCAATTTGGCAAGGCTGCTTCAGAGGAGTTGACAGGAGAGAGGGCGGGCCCCAGAAACCATCTTATCACCAGCAAACTGGTTGGCCCACTATGTGTTTGTGCTGCTTGTCGTGAGACTCGGTTTGTTTGGTGGCTCCTCTGATCAAAGAACTCCTTTGGATGAAGGACGAAACATCTCAGCAAAAAAGGAAAATATCCAGATGACCTGACTGAACATTGTTGAATTATTTTTAGATTAAAAAAAAAAAGCTTGTAAAAAAGTACCGGTATATAAATACAAAAAATTGTGCCTTAATGCCCTAATTGTAATTATCATAACTTTTACCAAGTAATAGGCATTCCAGTTGATCATAACTGAAATGAAAAATAAATGCAGCAGAAATGTTTTACAGTTTATCTTTTGATTATACTGTATATGTGATGCTGCATACTGTATGTCCAAAAATGTGATTATTTTTCTAATTATAATTCTTTCATATTTTAAATAGTTGAATACACGTTTAGTTGGGAGAGAAACGTTTTAGATTCAATCTCATATCAGATGGTAATAAGTTTAGAACTTACTCTGTTCACTAGTGATATATTTATGTATTTTTAAACACGACTGAACAATGAACAAAATATTGAGTTTTGTATAAATTATATTTTGCAGCTTGCAGCTCATTTACATGTAGTTTGCAGTGGAGAAGGCTCTCTACCCTAAAATGTCTTTGGCTCTAAGCAGCACACTATAGCAGCACTAAAATGTTCCACACTGAATTAATCCTCCTTGTGAGGTGGGTTTAGAGGGGTATTTGATTCAGTTATGAGAACTGAATTAAAAAATTTAAAGCCATATTACCGGTATGTCAAAATACAGTGTTTTTATTTTGAATTTTTATGTTTTAAACACAATTTCTACAGCAGATGATTGAGTTCAGTTAATGCAACTCAAACAATTTAGTTTGATGATAGCAAATATTCCCCGCCTTTATTTACAACTAAATTTGGAGCTCAGTTATGTTCAGAATATCTCTGCACAGCTCATTTTCATCTGAGCTTCGCTCCAACTTTTGCTTCAGCGCTCTCCACCTAATGCTCTATTTCTTACCTCAACATCTACTTCTATTGACTCTCATCCTTACTGCTTTTAGTCACAATGCTTTTCAGAAGAAGAGAGAACTTTACCTTATCACTTTCGACATGGTGTCTCTGATTCCATTGTTCTCCCTCGGACACTCTTTACATCCTGGGATTATTTTACTGACTCAATCTCCGCTGCGCACTGAGACTGTCGGACGCACACTCATCAATGTTTGAATGTTGACAAACCAAACAAAACCCGACTGATGATTTTGATCACGTATAAATTATACAGTAGACGTTTGGTAGTGATTGAACAACAATAAGTGTTTAGTGGTAATTTTTATTATAGATGATGCACATATATTCAAAATGTTGAACAAATTGCACATTTTGACAATTCTTATGGCTTTAAAATAAACTCCTACCAGTATATTTTCCTGTATGTTCCTTATTTTTTACTTGAACTGTGTGACAAGTTTTTTAATTCTCTCTCTCTTTCTTTCTTTTTACTTCTTCCAAAGTCTCATGAATAAATAAGTCTCGATCTCTGGAAGGTAGCTTGTACAATAATTCACATTGATCTGGGAACTGCGCAGCTTTATTGAACAAGAAAGCCAGTTGTCCAACACTCTGCTCTGGTGTCTACCATGTCTTACATGTCTGTCGAGTTCTGCCTGCTGTTCTTTCTCCACCTGACCTCTTGACAATAGACACCCTGCTGAGGTTTTAATCGTACATGGCCTGTTCACTGTGTTACAATGGTCTCACAAAATGTACTTAATGGTAATGGCTTTACTGCGGTAATCCATCCTTAGAGCAGACACGTTGCATAACCTTATTGCTCAGCTGCCACCTCAGCTTCTAGGCGTATTTGCTTGCTTCAAAATTTCCAACAGAAATGATGTAGCCTGTACATAGCAGTTTTTTTTAGTTTTTTAATTTATTTAATTTAATATATTTACATCATTCTGTCTTGTATATCATATAGTTCTAAAAAAAATGTGAGAAGACAGAAGTTATACGAGCTCAAAAACTTGGACAGAAATTAAACTCTGGCACTTTGCTTTTGTTTGCTTCGGTTTGACTTTCAGTAAGAAGATTGGATCTGCCGGGGGAGAGTACATTGCATTCCCAGCTCAGAGTAGATGAAATCAGTCCTTCCCTGAAGGATCTCTGCTGTCACTTTGCACATGTGTCTATTTCGCTTTGCTCATTCACACTTCCTTGCTTTTTTACGAGCAGATCGAAGGGATTATCTTTGACGGTTGATTTAATATCTCGTCAGACCAAGATCAGAAAAAGCAGTAGAGTTGTAGAGACGATGGGGTCCATTTTCTTCTTGCTTGTTTCTAGGTATTCAATATTTACAACATATCAACTGGTAAGACCTAACTTTTAACAATTCTTTGCAAATTAGTCCCAAAATCTAACACAGCTGCTACAGTTTTTCAGTCAACATTGTTTAATCATCATTATAATTTAAGGCTATTGTTTATTCATAATAGTAAGCCATTTTTAATACTTCTAGTAGCTCATTTAAAAAATATCAGCCTGTTTGCAAAATATTCTGGGCAAGTAGTACACCACTGTGACATCTCACAGTCTGTGTCCTTTCAGTCCTGCTGACATCAGTGCAGCACCAAGCTCTCATGATTTGATTGGTCTTTTCTGTGAAGCTGCAAGGGTCAGTTGATTTTCCTAAAACTGCAGCCACAGGAGTCAATCTTGACCAGCATGCTTGCAGAGCAGTCGTTCTGTTGGACCATCTGGATCCACCAACAGAAATTATGCCAAAGCTGAAGTTTTAAAGTTTTTATTTTTATTTTCAGTGTATCTGACTGATTGGGATTATGCTGCTTAACATTATAATCAAGGTTCGACAAACATATGGACAATAGTCCCATTTCACTGTGGAACATATGATAAATTGTTGTGTTTTCACGTGTTTGTTCGATTTTTCTGTGATCTGTCTTTGGCCCCTTGTTGTCCCAAGGTGTCTCGCTCTTATCTCGTCTGTCTCCATGTGATGTCTGATCTCCCTGATCGCTGTGTCCCCGAGGTGCTCAGCTGTCCCCTTTGCAGAATGCCTCACAACAACGTACATTCACAGTTCAGGCTCAACTCTTTGGGACTAGTAAAATACACGTGAAACATGGCATGTGTAAACCTAAGATTTTGTCATTCTTATGAATTATGTTGTAATATTTAGGATGTAGACCTCATGCCTTTTACAATTCATGTGTGGTTTAATAACCTCTGGAAATTTTAATGATGCATTTTTCAAAAATCGTTAGAGAGCTTCTTTTAAGAAGAGTTATCAAGTTTTACCTTTTTTTAAAATATATATACAAGCCCAAAACCGGAAAAGTTGGCACGTTGTGCAAATCGCAAATAAAAACAGAATACAATGACTTGCAAATCTTTTTCAACCCATATTCAACTGAATAGAATGCAAAGACAATATATTTAATGTTCGAACGGAGAAACTTTATTTTGTTTTGCAAATAACCATTAACTTAGAATTCAATGGCAGCAACACATTGCAAAAAAGTTGGCACAGGGACATATTTACCACTGTGTTACATCGCCTTTCCTTTTAACAACACTCAGTAAACGTTTGGGAACTGAGGAGACCAATTTTTGAAGCTTTTCAGGTGGAATTCTTCCCCATTCTTGCTTGATGTACAGCTTAAGTTGTTCAACAGTCCGGGGTCTCCGTTGTCGTATTTTACGTTTCATAATGCGCCACACATTTTCAATGGGGGACAGGTCTGGACTGCAGGCAGGCCAGGGGAGGACCCGCACTCTTTTGCTACGAAGCCACGCTGTTGTAACACGTGCAGAATGTGGCTTGGCATTGTCTTGCTGAAATAAGCTGGGGCGTCCATGAAAAAGACGTCGCTTGGATGGCAGCATATGTTGCTCCAAAACCTGTATGTACCTTTCAGCATTAATGGTGCCTTCACAGATGTGTAAGTTACCCATGCCTTGGGCACTAATGCACCCCCATACCATCACAGATGCTGGCTTTTGAACTTTGCGCCTATAACAGTCCTGATGGTTCTTTTCCTCTTTGGTCCGTAAGACACGACGTCCACAGTTTCCAAAGACAATTTGAAATGTGGACTCATCAGACCACAGAACACTTTTCCACTTTGCATCAGTCCATCTCAGATGAGCTCGGGCCCAGCAAAGCCGGCGGCGTTTCTGGATCTTGTTGATGAATGGCTTTTGCTTTGCATAGTAGAGCTTTAACTTGCACTTACAGATGTAGCGACGAACTGTAGTTACTGACAGTGGTTTTCTGAAGTATTCCTGAGCCCATGTGGTGATATCTTTTACACACTGATGTCGGTTTTTGATGCAGTACCGCCTGAGGGATCGAAGGTCACGGGCATTCAATGTTGGTTTTCGGCCTTGCCCCTTACGTGTAGTGATTTCTCCAGATTCTCTGAACCTTTTGATGATATTACGGACCGTAGATGGTGAAATTCCTAAATTCCTTGCAATAGCTCGTTGAGAAAAGTTGTTCTTGAACTGTTCGACAATTTGCCCACGCATTTGTTCACAGAGTGGTGACCCTCGCCCCATCCTTCTATGTGGATGACTGAGCATGTCAAGGAAGCTGCTTTTATACCCAATCATGGCACCCACCTGTTCCCAATTTGCATGTTCACCTGTGGGATATTCCAAATAAGTGTTTGATGAGCATTCCTCAAATTTCTCTGTCTTCTTTGTCACTTGTGCCAGCTTTTTTGAAACATGTTGCAGGCATCAAATTCCAAATGAGCTAATAATTGCAAAAAATAACAAAGTTTACCAGTTCGAACGTTAAGTATGTGGTCTTTGCAGTGTGTTCAATTGAATATAGGTTGAAAAAGATTTGCAAGTCATTGTATTCTGTTTTTATTTGCGATTTCCACAACGTGCCAACTTTTCTGGTTTTGGGCTTGTAAAAAAAAGCCTTTAGGGTGTTCATCTAACTTTTATTCCTGTTTTATAGACAGACGGTGAATGTGCTGCACAAGAATACTGTAAGGGAAAGATGTGTTCTTGGGTTTTAAACTGTGAGGGTCAGACTTGTTGGCTCATCCAACACACAGACTGATCTAATGAAGTAGCACTCTGAGAGCATAAGCCTCACTAAAACCCTGTCGTGTGTTGTGTATTTAAGCGTGTAAAGCCCACGTGCTTCAGTCAGTGAAAGCAGAGCTGCTCTTTTCTTAGGATTACTCCTCTGGGAATAGGCTGAGTCACGCTACATGAGACCAGAGAGGAGAGAAGCATATTGAGCATCTTTAATGATGGTGACAGCGTCAACAAAACTGGTTATAAATAGTTTGATACTTTCTGTTGTTCCACGTTGTTTAAAGTCCTCTTCATCTGCAGCTTACACTTGAAGCCAGTGACAATCCGTCTGCGTTGTCGTTCAGGGGAAACAAATCCTTGTATAGTTGAGTCAACGCTGGTATAAGCTGCCTGTCTCCTTGCACGTTTACAGGCGCTGTATATTTTCTGAAGGGATGACGAGCGAAGCGTCGGTGCTCTCAGCATCTTACCGTATTTTCCGAGTTATAGGTCGCACCGGAATATAGGTCGCTTTGTCAAATTATTGCCAAAATTTTGGAAAAATCCATATATGGGTCGCACCGGAATATAGGTCGCACCTACGTCACCGCCGACGTAACGCGTCATCCACCGATGACGTGACGCGTCACCGCTGAGACAACCCGGAAATATGGACTGAGTGTTTAGCTCTGTTGCAAATGTCTGCCACAGGAGCGCACAGCAAGGCTTTAAAGATTAACACGGTAAAAACAATTATTTGTTTGCTAAAAATTAAAGCTGACATTATAGCACAAGGGTTAGTGGTTTATTAGCCGAGTGGTTTATTAGCTATTTGCTAAAATATACACGGAAATAAAATGAAAGCTAACACGAGACGATTCCGTCTAAAACAACGAATAAAAAAATCAAATTTTATCTCAAATGTTTAATACAGGGCAACAGTTTGTAAATTAAAGCCATATAATTACAGTCTGGGAGCAGAAAAAATATCCGAGTGGTTTCTGAGCTATTTATAACATTATAAACGGAAATAAAACAAAAGATAACACAAGACGATTCCGTCTAAAACAACTAATAAAAAATCAAATGTTATCTCAAATGTTTAATACAGGGCAACAGTTTGTAAATTAAAGCCATATAATTACACTCTGGGAGCAGAAAAAATACCCACCGAGTGGTTTATGAGCTATTTATCTAAATACCGTAGTAGGGATCTGTTTACGGTAGCTAACCGCTAACAACAAAGCTAAAATATAGTTTTTTTTTTTCATCTCAAACATCTCATAAAGCTAGTCACTTGTAAATGTCCATACAGTGATTACATTCTGTTAGCCTGGTTAAAACCAGACCCTTGTCCTTCACTTCGCTTCGTACTAGGGTCTGGGACTTCTCCCATAGACAAGGATTTCTCCGGTAGATTTTTGACCGGACCAATCAGAGAACAGAAGGCGGAGTTTTGAACGACGTCGACTGACGTCAGTTTGCCCTGCTTAAAATGGCTGCCGCCACGAAGGAATTTTCATGAAAACAAGGTAAAAAACTATTATTTCTTTGCTGAGAAAAAATATATTTCTTAGCTGACGTTATATCAGAAGTGTTCCTGAGCTTAACAGTTCCTAAATCAATTCACGAAATGGTCAAATCTGCTGGATTTAAATTGTTTCGGTTTGACATTTTCCAAACAGCCTCGGGTGCGCTACGAAAATAAATGATAAAAAATCAAATTTTATCTCAAATGTTTCATCCAGGCCAACAGTCAGTAAACTAGAGCCATATAATTACACACTGGTAGCAGAAAAAATATCCACCGAGTGGTTTCTGAGCTATTTATCTGAATAGCCTGGAGAAGTCCCAGACCCTAGTACGAAGTGAAGTGAAGGACAAGGGTCTGGTTTTAACCAGGCTAGCATTCTGTAAGTTTCATAAAAGTCCGCCAAGTGGTTCTTGACTTATCTTGCTAACAAACAGCTAACAAACAGAGCTAACAGTAGCTACCTCCAGAGCAGGAGGCCGGGCAGCGACAGTCAGTCCGAGCAGAGGAGGCTTTTTTCGGACACATGAGCTGGAAACGGTCGGTGGACTCTCTGGAAGTGTCCCCTAGCGGACAAAAGTGGTACTGCACCATTTTCTTGCCAAAATGAAAAACAGTCACATCTGAGCCAAAATTTGTCTAAAAATATGGGAAAAAAATCCATAAACAGGTCTCACCTCTCTATAGGTCGCAGGGCATGCAAATTAGGCAAAAAGCCATGACCTATATTCCGGAAAATACGGTAAAGTTCTCATTCCTTTTCTACTGCAGGTTTCATTGTTGTTTTTCTTTTTAACTGTTATTGAAAAATGTACTGTACATGTAAACAAATGAAGTACTCTCTAAACATATCAAATTGTAAAAAATGGACTTTGACTTAAAACATGCTGGATTATTTTTGGATTGTTTGTGACTTTTCTCAGAATGAGGTTAACCCAATATTTCCTTTTTTTTAAATGAAACATTATTCTAAATTTAGGTTTTAGATGTTACCGTCTCCGTTTTTGACATTCAGCTGATTCTTCTCTTGAAAGACTCAAACTGAGCCTGTCAATGGATGCTTTGTTGATAATTTAGAACATCTTCAAGCTTTTCTGCTAAGTTGATTTCTGCACAAAAAAGACTTGAATGAGCTTATTTGAATATTTGTCTGCAAATTAAGAAATTCATCTAAATATTTTTTCTGTTTCTTTGTGTTATTTTTGTATTCGCCCTAAAGGTGGTACTGGTGCGGTGGAATGAACCTTTCCAGAAACTGGCCACCTGTGATACAGATGGAGGGATATTTGTTTGGATTCAGTATGAGGGCCGCTGGTCCGTGGAGCTCGTCAACGACCGTGGAGCTCAGGTAAGAACAGAAAGACATCAAGATGTATGTCAGCAGTTTAAAATGCATTTTTAACTTTTTCAAATGTACTTTGAACTGACAGTGTGCCATAGAAGAGAAAAAAAATCTGAAATGACATAATTTTCAACATCTGAAAATCGAATAAGCGAGTGAACTTGAATAAAACATTTGTGAGAGCAAAACTAACAGGATGCCAAATGATAGGACTGACTTGACTGAGAATCTCACACTATTAATAATCTAAATATGGTACTAACTTTTCTAACAAGCATTCCTTGAAGGACTGTGTATCACATGCCGCCTTTCGTTTTAGGGGTGTTTGGTGTTTTAGGGGTGTTTGGTGTTTCAGTGTTGGTGTAAATTTTCATACTTTTCTACTACTATGAAAAAACTCAGGACAGTGTTACACTTTTACTATTTTATGCTTATGTTTATTAAATGTTTTAGTGTTTAGATGGTTACTGTTGCACCGAGGGACTGAGAGAAACGCAATTTCAATCCTGTGTATGTCCTGTACATATTGCAGTTCTGACAATAAAGTTGACTTTGACTTTGAACTTTTAAGTCCCACTGACATGATTTTTTAATTTTCATAAAATGGCTCAACATAAATATCTTGTATCATTCAACTACCGGTATGTTCGTTTTTGCAAACAAACTTATAAATATATTTAATTTTGATTTAAAATTTATTTAAAACTTCGCGCCGTGTTTATTCATGGGAAATCCGATTACACGCGAATTCACCATCTGTGACGTAGTGTGCGGCAGAGCCCTGGGCTCATCAGTGCGCGTGTGTCAGCTGCTCGCTAGCAGATTGCGTTTTTTTTTTTTTTTTAACTTGAAAAATGCAGTTACGTTGTGTCACATTTTGGTGTTCTAATATCATCAGTGAACAAGTGAGCCTTTTCACTTTCCCAAAAGATGAAATACTTCGTCAAGAATGCAACAAAGCTGCACCACTCGGACCCCCGCCTCGCTCCACCTGAAGTTCAGGCTGAATGGTGAGTCTCATACGGCTGCAGTCCTAAATTAGATCCTGCTGTTTCTTCTTCCATCACCCAAACTATTTTCTGCTTCCCAAAACTGAAGACAAATGGCTCAAATATTCACATAGATTGCTAAATTCATCGGGTTTTAAATTGTCCGCTATTAAAGAGACCAGAGCCCTCTGCCGCACACTACGTCACAGATGGTGCATTCGCGTGTACGGTAATTGGATTTCTCATGAATAAACGCGGCGCAAAGTTTAAAATCAATTTAAAATCCAAATTAAATATATTTATGTTTGTTTGCAAAAACTAACATAGTTGAATGATACAAGATACGTGTATTTATGTTGAGCCTTTTTATGAAAATTTTAAAAAATCATGTCAGTGGGACTTTTAAGTTCAAATTAAATTCTTAAGTGTTAGTTGGTGCTCAGAACATGTGTTGAGGAAGACTCAGGTGCTACAGCTTCAAATTTTAGCTTAATATCTATAAAATTGACAGAATATATGTCAATTTTGTATTTGCTAAGGTTGGTTAGCTGTGGCTGCCATCTTGAATTGACTGACTCCAAAATTTTGTCAGTTGTACATCCAATGATTCTTCTCAGTTTCAATAAAATCTGTCCAGTGGTTCGTGAGATTTTTTTTATCAGACATACAAAGAAACACAGGTACAGTAATTGCATTAGTTTACCTCATAAATTAAGCATGAAGTTATGCTGTTATTTCTTTCTGTTTGTTGATTTGACAAAAAAAAAAAGAAGCTTCACATTTAAAAACTGAGTTTGGTACTATAAACATGTAATTCATTAAAAAAATTAAAATAAACTTTATTACAATAATAATACAACATCTGTTAAATTGTTTAGTTGCAAAAATCTTATGTCATCAGTAGCTTAACTCTGAAACAGATTTGTTTTCTCATTACTCATCCATGTAGGTAAGTGACTTCACCTGGTCACATGACGGCACGCAGGCTCTCATCTCATATCGGGATGGGTTTGTCCTGGTGGGCTCCGTCAGCGGACAGAGACACTGGTCTTCTGAGATCAACCTGGAAAGCCAGATTACCTGTGGAATCTGGACTCCAGATGACCAGCAGGTAACATTCAGACCCACAAACACGTAGTAGGGATTTCAATGTTTGCCATGCACAATATCTAATCAGACTTAATATTAAAGTTGAAATTATGGTGGATGTATATGTTTAAGACTCAGTAGATGGACACAAAGTTTTATTGTTTATACCAGTGGTTCTAAAACTGGGGTCTCCGGATCCCCGGGAGTCCACAAGCTTATGCTTGGGGGTCTGAAAAAAAAAAAAAAGCTTTTAATTTTTTTACGTTTTACTTTTTTTTTACAAGCACGTAGATGCTTACCAACCTGTTAAAATACACCAAAGTGCAGGAAATCACATCTACTTTATTCAAACTTTTCTGGGGGAGGACCCCCAGAAAAAGATGCGTTCCGGCATCAATCAGTTTACAAATGAATCCCTGTTATTTGGTTTGACTGCTGTTATGATTGTGTTCAGTTTTATGTAAAGAGTTTTCTGTAATAACTTGAAGAAGTGGCAATATATTTATGTTCCGGGTGTAAATAGGTGAGGTTTTAAAGTGGTTTTTGATACTTGTCATTTTCTGAAAACAATTTTTTGGAAATACAAATTAAAAATTTTGTTAATTAAGTGTGTCTTGAATGAAAAATACCCCATGTTTAAAAGTATAAAATGGTGTTAAAGAACTATTAAAGAACAGGTATGTTAAACAAATATTTCCATTGAATTAAAGAGATGAATTGAAGAAAATTATTTAGTAAACATGAGTGTTATGAGGGGGCCCCTGAACCCAAAAAGTTTGAGAACCTCTGATTTATACTGTTTAGATCATAGTTAAAACACTTTTAAAAAGATAGACAACTTAATCTCAAATGTCAGATCATCCTTACTAGAAAGTAAAGTTTTATATATATATATATATATATATATATATATATGTGTGTATATATATATATATATGTGTTTGTTTTTTTTTGCTAACTTGAGTATTTATTCTTGGTTTTTATATGGTAGAGTTACAGTCTGAAAGTGCTTATTTATAAATGACACCAAGCATTTGCTGTTTCAAATGTATTTGTTTATATACACTTGAGTGTGTATACATGTAGGCTGCTGTTTTCGTTCAGTGCCCTTTTTTATGTTTAATTCAACATTTTTAATGAATCTTTAATTGCTTATTTTCTGTGTTTGGTTGTTGTTGTTTTCTTTGCCGAGTGAAACCATTTAATTTTTTGTTATTCTATTTATTTCCTTTTTTTTTTGTCTTTGTATCCTCCCAAGTACCATAATGTTGCACCGTTTCTTCCACAGGTGCTGTTTGGTACTGCGGACGGACAGGTCATAGTGATGGACTGCCACGGGCGGATGCTGGCCCACATACTGCTGCATGAGTCGGATGGTATTGTCAGCATGTCCTGGAACTACCCCAGCTTCCTGGTGGAGGACAGCAGTGAGAGTGACACAGACTCTGATGATTACACTCCACCTAAAGGTATATTAAAGTTCTGTCTGAACATAAATTCATCCTTGAATCTGTTCTTCACCTTCAAACTTAAGTCTTTCCATTAGCTCACCGATGAACAACATATGAGTACACAACATATAAAGCTCAAAATTTCTGTTTTATTTTGTGTCCAGGAACGAAAAATTTAGGCCAAAAGGAAAACAAATCAAACATTTCATTGTCTCACCTATAAGGCTTAGGATGCTTTTATTTTCTTCTATTAATTGTCTTTTTTTATTTGGAGTACTTCTATCTGAAGGTATGTTAAAATAATTTGACTGAGACTTCTCTTTACTGCACTTTACAGGTTTTTATGTATTTTCTTAAGCATAAGATTTTGATTTAAATACTGTATCTGCACAATTTTAGTTAGTCATAGGAAATTATCTGTAGTGCTGAGCTTGCAGACACTGTGTATTTTCATTTCTTAAAGCTTGAGAAGTAAAAAGATAACCTTTAAAGTACAATCAGAAGTGAAAAATGTATTTTTTCAATCACTTTAACTTTTTGATTTTACCAGTACAAATAACGTGCAAGTTTTATTGGTACCATAATTACTCTCCCTTCCCCAGTTTGTCTTTGTGGGTCTGTCTTTCAACCACTTTGCTGTTTGTTTTTCCTTTTCTGTCACCACAGGCCGAGTAGTAAAGCTGAAAAGTTCTTGCTTGAGCTGGAACACTGATTATGCTCTAACTCACTGTTAAATCATTCAATAAGAATTTATTGTTCCGTATATCTCTAATGTTCACAACATCACTGCTTTATGCCTCATAAAAATAAAAATAAATTCATCCTGTTTAGAGTTGCATCATATTTATCTATGGTAATTAACAGGTAAAATTTTTCTGTATACCGTAAATCTAAATATTAGGTGATGTAGCCGGCAGAGGCGCAAACTCTGAAATGAAATTTGGAGAACTCTTTTGAGGGAGGTTTTTGTTTTAGCTTTTCTTTAATTCATAATCCTAGACATGGATGGCCGAGTCTTGTTGGTTGACTGTCATGTTCTCTAGGTAGTACCAACCAATCAAAATATAGCTTGTTACAGTAACTTAAAGAAACCGTGTCCTATCATAGTTGCAAATAATAATTTTGTCCTGTAATTAGGCCCCTTCAGCCACACACCTACCATAGGCCAAATCATAGATGTGGTAAGCTTGAATATTTAAGCCTACGTACATGCTGATTTAAGTACAACAGTGTATATTAATGAATTCCTTTTTAATGTCTTGGATGAAAGAAGTTGTAATAA
>JBBPBX010034530.1:16961-32576 GCA_038048925.1 Garcialebias charrua
TAACCTTGTGAGATAACATTGTCTCCTTTCCACCGCAGCGCCCTATCACTACGCTCTGTTGGGGTCACCGGGACTCACGTCTGTTCCTGGCATCGGGCCCGGCGCTCTACGTTGTGCGAGTGGAGCACCGTGTTGCATCGCTGCAGCTAATCTGCCAGCAAGTTGTTGCCACAGCAGTAAAGGAGGAAAAAGATGTTGCCAAGCTCACCATGCCTTCTCGTCTTTGCTCCTACGTCACTGCTGCTTTTGTCCCCACCATTAAGGTAACTGGGCACTGAAGGGGACAAAATCCTTCTAAGCCTTGAAAAAACTGTGTAGAGCTTTGTCAATTTTTACCTGATCAATAATTGTAATGAATTTTTAAGATAATTTGTTTTCAAGTTTTTATTCAGCTGGGAAAAAAACTGTCATGTTGATGGTTGTTGTATGTTATTATATTTTGCTTTAACTTCACTTTTCCAGCCCCCGATTCCAGATCCCAACAACATGCGTGATTTTGTGAGCTACCCGACGTCTGGGAACGAGCGACTGCACTGCACTATGAAGCGTACTGAGGATAACCCTGAAGTGGGAGGGCCGTGTTATACTCTGTATCTGGAGTACCTAGGAGGTCTGGTGCCTATCCTGAAGGGCCGAAGGATAAGTAAACTGCGTCCAGAGTTTGTCATCATGGACCCAAAGTCAGATGGTAAAACAGGTGGGACTGAGTTTATTTCATGTCATTAATTTAGAAGAGTTTAAGAATACATAATGTTGCAAACCCTTCAGTTTGATGATTACAGAAGCATCATGATCTAGATTCTGATAAGTCAAAACTCATTACAATTTGTTTTCTAAAATACTTTTACTTGTTTATTTCAAACGATCTATTCTTGAAAATCCAAGTGCAACTGCTCGCTGTGTTTCTGGCATCCTTCTGTAGTTTTCCATATTCTGCTGACTTGGCACACAGTGAGTGTTTAAGCTGCAGAAGGCAAATTGGATCCATGTTAATTAAAAGCTGTGTAATGGGAGCTCTGATGACCCTTACTTTTTTTTTTCATAGATCTACCCACTTCTTCCCTAAACAGTGAAAAAATGAAGCCAGCCATGAAATGGTTCTAGCCTATTCACACTTTGATGTCCCTCAAACAACGAATACATTAACTTGACTCAAACTAGAGTGGCACTGGTCTATGGCAAACAAAAAATGAAGCATTATAATCACTTTAAAAAAGGGGGTTTGACTAAAAGAGTTTACATGGTTTCCTGTGGTTTTGTCCTAATTTTATGAAAGTATTAAAAAATAATGTAATTTCTGGACTATTGAGCGCACCCAAATATAAGCCACACCCACTAAATAAATAAAAAAACAATAATTTTGTTCATATATAGGCCACACTTGTGTATAAGCTGCAGGTGTCCACGTTGTAACATGAGATATTTACACAGAAATATATATTTTTAAGCTTTTTGATTACAGTAAATACATACCGGTAACATACACAAATGCATACATTAAATTAATTTTTATTTTTTCTGAATACAGTAGTGCCTGTTCCTGTGGCTGATTATATAACAACAAAAAATACAGTAGCTTACCAGGAAGTCATTGATCACTATCTTCATCTTCCTGCAGAGGATTTTTATTTTTTATTTTTGTAAACTGCTCCTCTGTCAGGATCCACTGGCAGACTGGAGCAGAAGTTGCTCTTTGAATGCCGCCAGTCATCCAAGCCTCCCACCGAACTCCAAATGTCACTTTAATACACGATTTATACTGATGAAGTGGCTGCGAATAATTTGTTGTGCTCCCACGACAAGTTCCCCCTCGTTTTCTCCTCTTCTCATTTTTTGGTCCACTGTTTGGTAATTTTGTCGGTCCGTTTTTTTTTTTTACCTTTATTTATACAGGTAGTCTCACTGAGTCGCGAGGACCCACCCCCCAGGAGAGATGTGTATCGAGCAGCTATGTGAGCGCCGGGGTGTGATGAGGCGAAATGTTTTGGCGGCAGGAAGCTCATTAGCCCGTCATAAAAACAAAAATCCATAAATTATCTGCAGCATTGTATAAGCCGCTGGGTTCAAAGCGTGTGGGGGAAAAAGTAGTGGCTAATGCCGGGTACCCACCAAACGCGTCTGGAGCGTCAGAAACGCTCTTGCCGCCCCCTTTTGGCCGCTTGTCACCAGAATCTGTTCACACTGAAGACGCGTCTGATGATGCGCAATGGGAGGAGCGTCTGGCTCCTTTTCCGGTTGTTTCTTGTACACCGGGCAGACAAAATCAGCTGTTCGTGAGCCTCGTTACTACTTGAGTGGGTTTTCTACGAGCCGAACTGCTGCTCCGAAAGTCTTTGTTGAGATTAAAACGTTTTTTTTTTTATGTTTGGGGTGATCGTACGCTCGAGCGGACAGCAGCAACTGTAAAAATGCCAAGTTTCTTACCGGAGGCTGGTTTCTTCATGGAGGCTCCTTGGGTGTAAGTTTAAAAAGTCCAAAAAAAGTCCCGTCGTCGTTGCGTCATCACATAGCAGAGGCTCTCCCGATTGGTTGCTGCGACGCATCGAAAGTTCAAATATTTGAATTTTGGCTGCTCGACGCGTCGGCTGCTTCGGACGCGTCGCGTGCGCGGAAAAGAACTGCCGCGCCGCTTGAAAAGCTCAAAACGCGCCGCTTCACGATTCGACGCGCCTCGGCATAGACTTTCAATGTAAACCGGCCGCTTCCGCTGCTCGAAACGCGTTCGGTGCGTACCCGGCATTATAGTCCGGAAATTACAGTACTTCTCTTAAAGTCTCTTGCATGCCAGAATACCAAAAGACTAATTTCCTGAAGCAACTCTTATTTGTATGAATGCTTGATCCCTTTCAAAATTCAAGATGAGCATTTCAGCATTAATCATCACGGAGATTGGTTAAATGTATACAATGTATGTTTGTCATTTGTCGACTGTGTTCTTAGGGATATGTTGTGGGGGGTGCTCCATGAGAATTGGATTGTGGGTCCATTGCTTTGGATCATTCAGTTCCTATAAAAGGGTGCACGAGTCTGGTTTGCATTGTCAGCAGGAAGTTGGATCTCTTTAGGGTGCGAATCAGACAATGCTGCCATCTGTCACCAATTCTGTTCATAACTTTTATAGACATGATTTCTTGGTGCAACCAGGAGGCAAGGCTCGGTTTTGTGACTTCAGGATTCCACCTCTGCTATTTTCAGATGTTCTGTTGGTATTCTCATGCTGTGTTCTCCATTTCCTCACTGTATCTGTGTGAAGCGGCTGGGATTAGCATCAGCACCTACAAATCTTGGACAATGGTCCTCAGTCAGAAAAGGATGGATGGACTCCTGGTTGGGAGTGAGGTGCCTCAAGTGGAGGAGTTTAAGCATCTTGGGGGTTTTGATCACAAGTTAGGGAAGAATAGGGCATTGGATCAACATTGGATCATGGCAGCTTTTGCAGTATTGTGTACTTTGTGCTGGTCCACTGTGATAAAGAGGAAGCTGGGCTGCAAGGTGAATCTCTGTTTACCAGTCGACATCTGATTACCGAACGTGTCCAGCTGTTGAGAGACCCCGGGGAAGAGCCAAGACATGCTGGAGAGTCTCTTGGCTGGTCTGAGAACGCCTTGAATGGCATTCCAAGGCATTGGAATGAAATCCTGGAAGAGCTGGAAAATGTGGAAATTGATTTCTGAGTCTCCTTGCTCAAGCTGCTGCCCCATGACCCGACTCTGGAACAAGCAGCAGATGATGGATGGATGAATGTTTGTCATAATAAATAAAGTTTTTCATTTCTTCTGAATGACATTCTTTATATATTTTTCCCAGATGAGATCTATGGCAACAGTCTTATATCAGCGATGATTGACAGCTGTAATTGCTCAGACTCTAGTGACATTGAGCTGAGTGACGATTGGGTCGGCAAGAAGTCTCCAAAGATATCGAGAGGAAGTAAATCTCCCAAACTCCCAAGGTAACTGAACTACGGTAGTTAAATGACCTGCAACAAACTGTGCCAAACTTCTGCTTATTTATTTTTATATCTTAAATTAGACTTTCCTGCAACGATCCATGTAAAACAAAAACTAATGGTCTGTTCACTGCAACTTTAAACACAATTGAAGTGCAAGTCAAGGCATTTATGACGAGCAGTACAGCGGTTATGTTTGCCTAAAAACATCCTGTTGATTCAGAAAATGCAAATTAAGGATGTAAAGTAAATTTTAGATGTTTTTTTTTTTTTTTGTAGACCAAGACAATTGACTCCCACATTCTATTTTTTTAATCTAATTTTATACAACCTTTAACACCTTTGACAGCCACCTTTAGACTGTAAATTTAACTCCTTTCCTACAACTTTTAAAACTTTTTTTCCCCCCTTTGACAAAATACCAAAAAAAAAGAAAAGTTTGGTTTAAAAACTGAATCATGTAAATATCAAGATGTGCTCATTAAAATGCAAACAGTTAAATATTATGACATCTTTGACTTGTGATAAACAATCGAACTATAGCAGAAAGAAGTGGGAGTTGCAGAGAATTAAAGAAAATTGTGTTGAAAATTTGTCATATTTAATTTTTATAAATTGATTTGTTTAATTAGAGCTGAACAAAGCAATTTATGCACAATCATACTTGCCTTTTCTTTTAGATGGCTACAAAAGTGTTCACAAAAAAAAATATTCGAAAACATTTTATTTTTGAAAAATAAAACAGTAATTCTTTGTATGGATTGTTGAAAATTTATTAAGTGATGTCCATGGAGTTATGCAATTTCTGTGATTGTTCATGTATAACTTTCCTGCTATTGAAATTAAATACACTTTCAAAGTTAACTAAGAACTTTAAATGATTTTTTAATATTTGTTTTGTTTTACAGCATGCTTAAACCATCTTTTTCATTTGCTACCTTCTCTGTAGAGACTTAGTTTGTCCCTTTACCAACAGGATTAATATTGACCCCAGAAAATCACCCAAACTGTCCCGAGCTACGCAAGAGATCTCCAGGTCTCCACGCTTAGCCCATACGGAAACCCTCCATTGGTTCACCCAGTCTGTCCCGAAGAGAATTTCCTCTGGATGACATTAATCAGGTAAATTTGCAGATTAATTTTGGGGGGGAAAGCCTTTCAGGGATCAAAGCTCTCTCTTGTCAATTGGCACTGCCAATTGACAGAGAGGGCTAGGCAGTGATGTCTGTGGGCCAGGTAGGCCAGCATAATATGGTAAAGACCTAATGTTTCTCCAAAAATATTTTATTTATTTGTAATTTATAAAACGTTTATTTTAACACTTAGTAACAGCATTTTTTTAATTTGTGTCTTGCAGCAAAACTACCTTGCTCAGGTCACATCCAATATTTGGGGAACAAAGTTCAAGATAGTGGGGCTGGCTGCATTTTTACCAACCAATCTTGGAGCAGGTAATCTGTCAACTTAACCTATCAAGATCCTAATATTTGTTGTTTACATATTAATTTGAAATTTTTTTAACCTGTTTTGTTCTCTTCTCAGTTATCTACAAGACAAGCCTCCTCCATCTGCAGCCTAGACAGATGACCATCTACCTGCCAGAGGTGCGCAAGATCTCTATGGACTACATCAGCCTGCCTGTTTTCAGTCCTAATGTTTTCAGCGAGGATGAAGATGACCTACCTGTCACAGGTCCTGCTGGAGGTGCTGATGACAACCCTCCCTGCACTGTAAACATCCCTATTGCCCCTATCCACAGTCCTGCACAGGCCATGTCTCCTGCCCAAAACATCGGTTTGGTCCAGTCACTCTTGGCTAATCAGAACGTTCATCTGGATGTTCTAAGTAATCCCACTGCATCCCCTGCTGGTCCATCTGCCAGTAGGCCAGACCAAAGCCAAGATACAATGTTGACAGCCCAGTACACCGTACCCACCAGGTACTCCAGTCCTGGTCAGGTCATTTTTGGCGAAAGCCAAGATACAATGTTGACAGCCCAGTACACCGTACCCACCAGGTACTCCAGTCCTGGTCAGGTCATTTTTGGCGGACTGGAAATGGGGCGCTTAATGGTTGGACCTCCACCGTCTCATCCATCACAGCAACAGCAGCAGCAACCAAGTCAACAGCAGCTGCTACAGCATCAACAAATTCAGCACCACCAACAGCAGCAGCAGCTTCAGCAACAGCAGATGCTCCAACACCAACACTTGCAGCAGCAGCACATTCAGCAGCAGCTTCAACAGCAGCTCCAACAGCACATACAAATGCAGCAGCAGCAGCAGCAGCAGCAACTACAACAGCAGCAGCAACATCAACAACAAATTCAGCTGCAACAACAGTTGCATCATCAGCTTCAAGCTCAACAGCAGCTTCAGCAGCATCTTCAGATCCAGATCCCCGTCTCCTCCGTGTCGTCAGGCCAAACCTCAGGTGCTGCTCTGCACCAGCTGCAGCCAGGTGCCCTGCAGATCCAGATCCCTCACCCACCAGCTGATTTAATCGTTGATAGAACAGTGGGGGGTGAGCAGGAGCACTTACTGAAAATCAAAACAACTCGGTCAACTCCGCAGCTGGCTGACGGTGATACAGTTGTGTTCAGTGCCCCGTTAGAGGGGGGGTGAGCAGGAGCACTTACTGAAAATCAAAACAACTCGGTCAACTCCGCAGCTGGCTGACGGTGATACAGTTGTGTTCAGTGCCCCGTTAGAGCTCAGTAAGATGAACCCACCACCCCCTTACCCTGGCACTGTGGCTGCAGCCATCGCTGCTGCAGCATCTGCAGCCGCCTCACCGTCCGCCGCCTCTGCAGTTTCCAACTCCTTGTCTGCAACAGGACTGGGCACAGGTGGAACTCCTCCCCCTGGTGATCTTTGCCTGAAAAGGGGAGATTTCCCACTTTATCCATCAGGTCCACAACAAGCGCAGTATCCCACGCCAATGGGCTACGAGAGAATAACAACCTTTGATAGCAGTGGGAATGTGGAAGAAGTGTGTCGTCCTCGAACGCGCCTCGTCTGCAATCAGAATGTCTACACTCTCCAAGGACCTGGCAACTCTGCCACTCTCAGGGTCACCTCTTCATCCTCTGCAGCGGACAAGAAAATCCAGCTGCCCTACACCTCTGCTACTCTTAACAGACTCACTGCACCTCGTTATTCTATACCCAGTGGAGACCCACCTCCATACCCTGACCCAGCCAATCACAATAATGCGGCTGGGAGGAACTCTGGTCTGAGGCTTGATAGTGGTCTGATTCATGCAACCCTTAGGAGGAACAGCCGAGAGGCAGCCCTCAAAGTTTCCCAGATGCTGGAACCACCTAGACCACTGCCTCCCAAGGCTAAAAACCATGCACTAACATCCTCATTCCAGCAGAGGGTGCCAACAGCCTTATACACCTGCAGTCAGTGTAGCAGCGGGTCCAGTGTTGGAGGCACTGCACCAGGGAGCGCTAATGGAATAGCAGGGGGAACAATTATCAGACAGGATTTCCCTCTGGGGAATGGAGCACCACACAGCACAGTTATCGTTCACTCCAACAGCGCAGCTCCTCTAGCCTCCCAGTCCTCGTACAGTTTGATGAGCTCTCTTGAAGGAACTGGGAGTGCAGGAGGAGGAGGAGGAAGCAACAGAGACAGGGCTGATTATGTGAATTCAGCATTTACTGAGGATGAAACGCTGAACCAGTCACTGAGGCATCTGGCATTAGGAGGAAATGAGGCGTTGGGGCTTGTTGTTAAACGCCCACCCCCCTATCAGTGGGACCCAGCTGCAACAGAGGAGGTTTGGGTTCCTCAGGAAAGGACAGCTTCATTGAACTCTAATCTCCCGCCTGCACCTCACAAACCACCCCCTCTTGTTCTTGGCTCTGCCCAGCACTTGGATGTAACCAGAATGCCTTTAGTCCTTTCTCCAAGGTCCCCCACCGGCCTTAGCGCATCATTCCAAGCTGCAGCAGCAGCTACAGGCTACCAAATCTCTCTTCAGTACCAACCTGCAACTGCCTATAATGGAGCCCACCTGCAAGCTATCCCTGGGTCTCCACGCCCCTGCACCTCCCCAAAGGAGGTGTTGGCGCCTGTGCCCCTCTCACAGCAGGAGGAAACCCTCGTCTTATCACCAGGTTATTCTGCAAATGTTGCCAACTTGGCCTGCTGTCCCCTCCCACCTCTGTACCCAGGAGGAAGTGGACTGCCCATACCTCCCATTGCCCTTCACACACCGTGGGGAACATATAATTCTTGTCCCCCTATGCCCAGTCCTGCAGTACCACTACCACCCAAAGTGTCCCACATGGCAGTAGACAAAAATGTGTTCTCACCTCCACCACCCTCTCCTCCTCCTCCCCCTCCCCCACCACCACTACCACCACCAGCAGAACTACAAAGTCACAGTGCTTTACAAGAGGGCGTGGCGGAGGCAGGGGACAGTTTCCAAGAGGTGCTTTCTTTGACTGAGAGCCCTGTGCCACAGCGGTCTGAGAAGTTCACCAAGAAGAACCGCAAGCGGGCGGATGGTCGGGCCGAGGACGCTAATGTGTCTCAGCTAGCCGAAGGGAGCAAAACAAAAAAGGAGGGCAGAGCTCTGGGCGATTTCAACTCCCTTATAGCCAGTCCACGGCTGGGAGGAAGAGACAAGAAGAAGCCGAAAGGACAAAAAGAACAGCAAGTGAAGACGAAGAAGCTGAGCAAGGCCACCGCCAACAGCGAGTTCCAAGATAGTTCAGAAAGTGAACCAGAGCTGTTTATCAGTGGGGACGAGCTCCTCAATCAGTGTCAGAGCAGTAAGAAGGGCTGGAAGAATAAAAGGAACTTGAGGGCTGCCAGCGAGCTGGATGAAATCAAGTGTCGAAAAGCCAACGAGAAAGAAGACCGAGGACTGGGCAGCCAGGGCTTCGTTTATGTCATGGCCAACAAGCAGCCGCTGTGGAACGAAGCCACACAGGTGTACCAGCTGGATTTTGGTGGACGCGTCACACAAGAGTCAGCCAAGAACTTTCAAATTGAACTGGAGGGCAGGCAGGTAAGACATCTGCTCGGATCAGCTTATTGGGAGAAATCAACTTTACGCATAATAAAAGGTCATTTGTTTGCGTTGGTATTGACGGTACCTTTTTTGTATAATTTTGCTTCGTAGGTGATGCAGTTTGGCAGGATTGATGGCAACGCCTACATCCTGGACTTCCAGTACCCCTTTTCTGCTGTCCAGGCTTTTGCTGTGGCTTTGGCAAACGTCACTCAACGCCTCAAATGAGATGACCCCTCTCATCTGACCCCGAGTTTATCTGGAATTTGAATGTGATTCCACTAAAGGGGGCCTAATTGTTCAATTTGAGCTGTATAAACTCTCGGGGTGGATTTCATAGAGGAAAATTGAAACCACGGAGAGAAATACAATCTCACTGCACTACATAGTGCCGCCACTACATATGGTGCAATAGGCATTATCAGCGTTCTTGAACGCTGCCAAATCCGCTCCGTTTGGCAGTCAGTGGCACCCTCCAATCATGTAGGGCCAAAGAACTGAGCTTGGGTAATCATGCAAATAAATGCTGCTTTAGATAGAAGATGCTTGTAGATTAAAGGGGAGAGGGAACGTCGAGGTGCAGTTTTCAATAAAAGCAGCAGTAATACTTGAAAACCACACTCTGGAGATTAAAGGTTACCTTTTTTTTTTATCCCAGAGCGCACAGGTACTACTGGGCACTGAAATCCATTGCTGTATAAAACTTTAGTGAAACGGTTACCACATTAATAGACTGCTTTTGCTTATATTTTATTAAATTACAAAAAAAGGGGGTATATAATGAAAGTTAGGAGGGTTTATTTGTTTTTACTCTGTCATTCCTGTTGTTTTTTTTAAATCAATGTGCCCTGGCTGGGATTGAAGCTGATATATGCATCATTTAGGAGCACTATTAAGAGGTGAGACTTTTCACTGTAAACATTTACAAAAGGTAAATAATACGGCTGAGGTGAGGTGCAGTCGATCATATTGAAGTTTGCAGGTTGAGGAAACCTTTGCTACATGGAATAATTTATATGTACATGTTTGTTATTTAGATAGAAACTTTTGCATATATTGGTAATGGTTAAATACCCTCTCATCAGTTTTCTTACCTGCTTTGATTGGGAGACTGAATTTGAATTTTGCTGTGCACTTCAAGTGGGAGTGGTTTACAGAATAGCTTTGGCTGATATCTCATGCTTGGATATCTAAATATGGTGACGAATGGGTGCCAAAGACGTCGCCACAGCCTCGGCTGAACCATTTAACCTCTGGCATGAAGTGGAAAATGTCGCCTGCTGTCACTTCTGTGAAGTGAGTATGTATTTGGGGGCAGTCTTTGCTCTTTAAACTAAACATTGAAGCATGGGACAGGAAATATTTTTGTATATTTCACCTATGCCATTTCATGCTCTTCTCAGAAGCCGTGTAAATGTAAAGAGATTTAGGCAACTTGGCCACAATTTCTGTTTACACCTGCCTCCACTGTTTTAATTTCAGGTGTGGAGTAAAGCTGTAATACTGCTGAGGTCAACAGTAAGAGCCACAAAGTAACTGTTGTTGAGCTGAAACCTTTGTCACTCAGTTTAGTCAGCCTCCATGGAAAAATGAAGGTTTGGACATCTGTCTACTTGGTAAGCTGATTTTGTAACCTGAACTGCTGGTTTATGTTTCTGTTTTAAACTAGATCCCCAACAAGAAAATGAGCAGTAATACATTAAAAGGCATGTTATAATGTATAATTTCATCTATAAAGAAAAATACCCAGGCTAAACAAAGCTAGGCAGGTCCACCTCAAAGATTTGTGTCAAAACTGCAAGGTTTCTAAACTTGGTGTGAACGAGCAAGCGAGTTCATTATAGGGAACAAGTGATTTGAACCAACTTTATTTTGGTCTGATGGTGAGATCCATGCATTCAATTCTGTGACCGTTTTCCATCTCAGCAAGCTGCATGAATGTTGGTAATGGGTTGTAGGAAAAAATAACTTTCAAATCTTGAAAAAAGATCACAAGCATGTCATGGAAAACATTGTGTTGTGCAATATTTTGTATAGGGAAGAAACGTTCTGTTGCTTTTTTTTAATCACGTTTTAATACTAATCTCTTTTTTTAATTTAAGTTCAGTATCTCAGATGCTGGTCTGTCCATTATATTTATGAGATTATTTCCCAACAGAGGTAAAAGTGTCTTTTCATTCTGTAAATGTGAAAATTCTGAACATTTTTTTTGTGTGTGTGTTGGTGGGTTTGCAAGAAGTAACTCAAGTTGTAAGATGGGAATGTGGAGTGTTTGGGGGAGTGGGGAGAGCAGGCAGTTTCAATTAAAACATGTTGAAAAGACCTGAATGAGTAAGTTGCCCAGTTCGATGTAGTTGGTAGACTAGTTCGTAGAGTAAGTGTCCAGTAAAGGTGTGTCTGGGTTCACCTGTGCAGTCCACTGATCCTGTCATCGTTGAACTTGTTTTCTTCATATGTGTTTGGTCATCACTCCATATACACACACACGCATCATTCACATGGGTTCATTTGTGGAAACCATTGGGTTCATGTTCAACATGACCCACGGACTCTGTTAAGGATTCCTTTTAAACAGATGATGACCGGTTGTAGATACTGTAGGTTTTAGTTTTTTTCTGTAGAAGAGATTTGTGCATTGTATTTGTAGGTGTAGATCTAAAGGACAAAAAAAAAACACACTTGAAAAAATGTACGACTCTGATATGGTGACTGAATGTTTACGGTGGATGGATAGTAAGGCATGCCATGTAAATTATTTTTTAACTGTATGTCACTCATCTTTTTAATAAAATGTCATTGAGGAAAAAAACAAGAGTCTTGCCTTTTAAAATGCATATCTGGGGTTATTTACATCCAAGATGAAAGTTCAAAACATTTACAGAAAAGGCCAACTTTGAAACATTTTAGAAAACTGAATAAATCTATCATAATAAACTAAAAAATTCCACAAAATAGACTCCTTGGGTCAGGGTTCAGGTAAGACTCGTGTAGTTAGTTTTTACAAATGTACAATCCTACCCTGTGAAACTGGTAAATGTTGGTCACAGAATATTGTCTTTGTGTCAGGTTTTCTTTGTTAGAAAATCTAAATGAATTCAAAGAAAGGTCTTAACTGAGGTTGGGAGAGTTTTAGTGTTTTTTTTTTTTTTGTTATGAAAGAACTTCAAAAGTACTCATTGCAATGTAATTAATTTTTAAAGTAAAAATATATTGATCACTAAAAGGTCCTTAAATAGTTGTAAGCTAAATTTGTGAAAGACTGTTTGTTTACCTACACAAACTGCTGATGTGACTGAAGCTATAGTGGCGTTCGTGAAAGAGCCTTTTGTGAACCCACTTCAGCAGTTCAGATGTGTTTGTACGTATAGTTACGCTCAGATTTGTTGAGAGCGTGTAAATAAAAAGACGCGTTGAAACGTTAAAATCACCGGTCCAGAAGAAGTGTAAATGCCACGTGTCTGTAGATGCCAAGCTCTGCCCTTTTGATGCTCCACCACCCTTCTTGATTCCAGTTGTCATTATTCTTTATTTGATACTTGTTCGTTCTCTTCTTTTAAGTTTAACAGCAGAGCTTCTCTTGTTTTTCCACATGAAGGTCTTCTCCAAGCTTCTAAGCTGACTCAGCCATATTTGTTTACCTACAGTGTAGGTCAAGTTTCCATGTACTGTATTTTCCGGCCTATAAGTCACAGTTTTGTTTACTGATTTTCATGTCCTGCGACTTATGGGGCGAAGCGACATATTTATGGCTTTTTTCCCCACATTTTTAGACCAATTTTTGGCTGAGATATGACGGTTTCCATTCATTCTGACAAAAAAAAAAAGGAGCAGTACCACTTTCGGCCGCTAGGGTCCACTGACCGTTCCCAGCTCACATGTCCGAAAAAAGCCTCCTCTGCTCGGACTCTGTTGCAGCCCGGCCTCCTGAACTCTGGAGGTAGGTCTGGTGTTTGTTAGCAAAATAGCTCATGAACCACACAACAGATTTTGATGAAACTTACAGAAAGTAATCACTGGATGGATACTGTATTTACAACCTATTAGCTGTAGGAGATGTTTGAGCAAAATTTCGATTTATTTATAATTTATTTTCGCAGCGCGCGTGACCGTTTGGAAGACGGTCAAAGCGAAACAATTTAAATTCAGCTGATTTGACCATTATGTGAATTTATTACCGAAAAGTTAAGCTCAGAAACACTTTTGCTATAATTTTCAGCAAACAATTTTTTTTACCGTGTTAATCTTGTTAAAGTCCTTTCCTCTGAGAAAATAATTTATTTTCGCAGCGCGCGACCGTTTGGAAGACGTCAAAGCGAAATAATTTAAATCCAGCAGATTTGACCATTACGTGAATTTATTAAGGAACGGTTAAGCTCAAAAACACTTTTGCTAAAATGTCAGCTAACAAATATATATTTAAGTGTTTATCTTGCTAAATTTTAAAGCAATAAAGCGTATCCGCTTGCTGCACGTGCACGTAGCAAAACTACTTTTTAAAAACCAGCTGATTTGACCATTACGTGAATTTATTAAGGAAAGGTTAAGCCAAGACACATCTTTGCTATAATTTTCAGCAAACAAATAATTGTTTTTACCGTGTTAATCTTGTCCTTATCATAATATCATAAATCTTGTCCTTCCGTGCACGCTGCTGTGTCTGCCATTTGCAGCAAGGCAAAACATCGACCCACATTTCGGGTTGTCACCGGTCACGCGTAACATACACGAGGGGTCAGCGGTGACGCATAATAGATGCGACTTATGGGGCGAAGCTACATATTTATGGATTTTTCCAATTTATTGGACATTTTGGACAAAAGCGACTTATGGGGCAGAGCGACTTAACGGCCGGAAAATATGGTAGTTCCACTGAGTGCTTTCTTTACACTCAGTGCATACCTGCATTTCAGAACTGCATGTCAACACCTCTGGAAAAATAATGGAGTGAACTCTCTAAAAAAAGCTAAGTCTGGTCCTCTGGACATTAAAAAAAATGTCCAGAGGACCAGGCTTGTTTAGATTTAGAGGAGCCAAGATGGTGTAGTGGTTAGGGCGTTTGACTTGGGACCCGAAGGACGCGGGTTCGCGTCCCGGCCACTACACACCTTGGGGTGTCTATGAGTGCACACCTATTTCTCCAGCTCCCCGAGCGCCTTCTATGGCTGCTCACTGCACCACCTGGTAGGTGGTTGGGTTAAATGCAGAGACGAATTTCGTCTGTGTATGGGAAACATACGCAGATGACAAGATTAGACAATTATTATTATTATTATTATTATTATTATTTTTCTACCTGGATTATTGATCATGTATCAAGGAATGGAGTGAACTGTTTCAAACTGCACCTTTTAGTTTTTCTTTTTATCGTGTTGTATTTCATGTTTGAAAGGAGTAAAACTCCAATATGCTGCACCTGGTGTTTTATTTCAGTAGGACTCGTGAGCATCACTGCTGCAGCTCGTCCCTGTCCATGGTGCTGAAAGGCGATCACGTGACCTTCCTTCCTCTTGTTTGCATATATTTCCGCCCCCTTTTCATTTTTAACGCATGTGTCCCCCTCCTTTTTTCTCTCTTTCTATGAAGCGACACAAACAGAACAGCTTCGGTTGCATTTTTCTTTATTTAAGGGCCCCTAAGGCCTCTCTGCGCTGATCACCGGTTTTCCCTCGTCGCCATTTCTTTCATTCATCAGACGATATACGCTGCTCGGGAAAATTATTAATATTGTTAATAATTATGGACAATGATTACTCGCCCGGCTTGGAAAATCCTCTGTACAGCGAGCTAAAATACTTCTGTGGAAAAATACAGGAGGCTTACAACGAGCTGAAGGACGACCTTACACCTTACCGTGATGATCGATTCTATAGGTAGGTGATTGGAAACAGAGCTAGCTCTCATTACGGGCCTACGATGCTAACAAACTCGTTGTTGTTGCGTTAACGCTAAAAAAATGTTTTTGGTTTGTTGTTTTAATTTTTATATGTGAACGCTAAACATGATGGAAACATTGAAATCCAGTCGTACGGATGACATTTGAACGCATCATTTAACGTTTCTGCTCGAGACAAGTGGAGACGTCACGTCGCAATTTTATTTATTTAAATCCGTAATTAATGCAAACTAAACATTAACTTGCACTCCTGGGTTTATAAATAAACAAACGCTTAGAAATCAAAAGTGGGCGTTTACGTGCCGAGTCGTTCTGCTACGCATGCGCACAAAGCTCATTTTCACAAGGCCTGCAGTCCTCTGGTAACCCTCAAGGCTTTGCAGCTCTCAAACTTTTCAAAACAAAACGCACCTTTTAATCTTCTAGAATGCAACTTATAATTAACATTTATGTATCTCTATCATCATATCATAAAGTCCTTCATAATGTTCTTAAAATCTATGAACAGCGATTTTCTGAACATTAATAGGCTATAGTTACAATCCATTACTAAATTAATAACAACAAAAAAAACACTTGGATATTTCTAATACAAATTCGTAATACCTCAAAACATTTAACACCCACAAATGTAATTTGGGCTCTATATAAGTAGTTTAAAAAGACGGGCATAACCAAAAGTATGCTTTGAATATTTATTAAGAGCTTGGTGGAAAGTCAGTTAAGTTTAACCCGAAAAATGGTT
>JBBPBX010034531.1:14902-32576 GCA_038048925.1 Garcialebias charrua
TATATTATATATATATATATATATATATATATATATATATATATATATATATATATATATATATATATATATATATATATATATATATATATATATATATATATATATATATAGAAATATATAAATAGCGGATTGGATTAGCTTCCCCTAATTTTCATAAGACATTTGTGCTTTTGAAATTGTGGACCTAAAAAAATTAATAAGCGTTTTAGAAATTGTGGAACTAATTTTTTAATTAGCGGTGCCCAGCTGTGCTAGTTCATTTTATTTTTTCAATATTTACAATTATAAATACATGGTCCCTTCACATTGACCCCAAGAGCTAAATAGAAGAAAACTGGACACATTTTACTGTTTGTGAATTTTTTTTATCTCTCTAAGCAGCTTCTTTAGATTTGATTAAGGATCTATATAAACAGCTGGTAAATACATAAAACAAGTGTAAACATTTATTGTCCAGATTTTATTTTGAGATAGTCATACTCAATTGTTGATGTTTAGTTTTTGTAGTTCAAACTCTACTGCTCACTTAGTCAGCCAGTAAGAAGGGGGTAACTGCTTTTAATGCATTTGGCATAATAGATCTGAAATTGTTGCTTATGTTGCTTTTTTTATGTTTGTAAATTTCTTACAAATAAAGGAACAAAAAAACTGTTTTATTTGGCTGGTTTCAAATGGATACATTTTATATAAAACAGGTACACATTTTCCAGAAACAGTAACTTTCAGGAATCCCACACCATAATCCTACCAACATGCAAAGAACTCAGTAAATTAGTAAATTGGTGTACTTATGTGAATTTCAAACTTCTGTTTAGAGAGTTTATGTGCACATGACAGTCTGCCATTGTCATTGCACCATTCAATACCCACACATTTAAACCACGAGCTCAGAGTAACGTGAACTTCAAAACCCAACAATGATTATTTCAAGGACTATCTAAAGACTCATTAGCACACAAAAGCTAACGAGCTGTTGGCTTCTTTGCTTTAATGTCCTTGAATGAATCATGTAGCTGTTATGTAAATCAGGCCATTTGTACCACATAAACTAGTCCACCAGTCTACCTTTTAGGTGGATCTCCACTCCTTTCTTTAACATTAACCTCAGCGGCATCATGATGTGACAACCTGCTTTTAAAAGATCAACTTCCAAAAATAAGAAGTTACCTGGCAACAACCATAGAGTTGATAACTGTGCAGGAAAGTCTTTATCTGCAGCTTTCTTTGTTTCCGTGTGTCTCACATAATATGAAACATGTGCCTATCTATTAGACAAATATGAGAATATTCACCTTATATTTTTCTCCAGGGATCTAATTAACGTCCCACTCAAGTTTATAAGAGGCAACGTTCTTTTACACATGGTTCTTCCATGATGTTATTTCTTTGGTGAAGAACCACTCATCTGTTTCACCACAGCAAATTTAGTTTTATACATTTTTTATATTTTACTCCAAATGTTATAAATAAAAAACTCTAACATTACTTTAACAAAGCCATGTTCCCTGCACTTTTTATAACAAAGTTTTAGACTGATTAGTTTATCTGGAGAAATATCAGACATAACTGTTGTTGGCCAAACCTAGAAAATAACATTTTATGCACTGTCATAGAATTATGCGAGATGCCACATTCAAAATATGGGTTGTGAATGACTCTCAGCTACTACCACATCAAATCTGAGCGCAGAAACTGTGAAACTGACAGACGTGTAGCCATTTTGTGTTGAATAGCTACGGCAGCCGTCTTGATTTGAAGTGATTCCACAAGTTAATCAGTTGTAATTGTTGATCCAATAATTACTTTCTGGAAGACATTTAAATATTTCCAATGTTCATGAAATAGTTTCCTAACACACATGGGCTGACTGACATCAAATGTAATGTTTTAATCAAAGATCTCATACTATGTGTAGGGCCGAACTGAGCTCAAAATTAAATAAATTATAGCCTTCTTTGCATTTTCAAATGTTGATTTTTTGGGGGGGGGCACTGACTTAAATGGGATATTTTCTAAAAAGGAATCAGTCATAAAGGTAAATCCTAGTATTAGTTCCTGATAATCATATTCAAATCCTTAGTGGATGATGAGATATTTGCAATCTAGGCTAAGCTAAGATTTTGTGCAATCTGTTTGTTCTCATAAGTTACTCTGAATTTTGCTACACCAATTCAAGCCAACACCAGTAAATTTGATTGAGTTGAGCTTGTTTTGTGTTTCTGACTGCAAGTTAGCTCTAATGGCCATCTTGAATTGGGTTTATTCCAACAGTTAATTAGTTGTAGATGAACATGCAAATATCATTTTCTGCCAGTTTCATGAAATTTCATCCAGTGGTTTAAGAGATATGGTGGTAAGAAAAAAACCCACAAACACAGTTACAGACAAAAACATTGACACCAATAATTCAAATAACAAAAACACCAAACTACATTTCCAGTATTGCTGCACACGTCTTTGACATGTTTTAAAACAAGCAAAGATAACTTATTCCTGAAAAACCCTATTGTGTCAAGGACAAATGGGAACTATCTGGAGTGGGAGATGAGAGACGTCAAACTGTTGAGAAAACTGTTGAGAGTCTGACAAACATAAAGGCAACATCTCCTAAAATAACAAGTAAGGGTAACAGGCATTTTTGTCATTAGAGCATGCTAATGCTGGATTCAACATTAATGATTAATACAGGTGTTCCCAAACTTTTCCATACCATGGACCCCCTAACAGCATTAGCTTGTGGTCAAGGCCCCTCTCGCAAACGATACAATATATGTAAAGAAATATGTATTTTTAGAATGTTTTAACTTTTATTCACTATATTCAATTAATTATTACGTTGATGAGTATAAAAATATTATTATCTAACATATTTTAAACATTTATATTCCCCAATGATTTTTTTTATTTATTTTTTAACAAAATGTTGACCAGAAGAACAAAACAAAAGTCAAAGTCAAAGTCAAAGTCAAAGTCAACTTTATTGTCAGAACTGCAATATGTACAGGACATACACAGAATTGAAATTGTGTTTCTCTCAGTCCCTCGGTGCAACAGTAACTATTTAAACATTGAAACACTGAAACATATAATAATAGACATAAGCATAAAATAGTAAAACTGTAACACTGTCCTGAGTTTTTGCATAGTGGTATAAGAGTATGAAAATTTACACCAACTCTAAAACTAAAACTAAAACACTAAACATTTAATGAACATAATACTGTCCTGAGTTTTTGCATACTAGTATAAAAAAGTATAAAAAGTATAACTATAAAATAAACTAAAGGTTCTAGCATTGACATTTGCAAAGTGGCAAAGCAGCATATGAGTTAATGTACACAGTATATGTATGAGGTAGTAGTTGATGTTGTTATAGAGGCAAAAGTGGCATATGCAGTAAGGCACATTGGGCATCCTTAAATAAGGCTGGTCAGAGAATACTGTATATGTATCAGCAGTGGTGTAGATATAAAAGTAGTGTAAATGTAAACAGTAGTAATAAATGTAAGCAGTAGTAATAAATGTAAACAGTATTAATAAATGTAAACATTGAATGTAAACAGTAGTATGTAAACAGAGAATGTAAACAGTATTATGACTATAGGCAGTGATGTAATACAAACATTAGTGCAAATATGAGAAGTAGTGCAAACTGAATGAGCACATGACCGAGAGTTTAGTGAATAACCCGTTTGATGACACAGAGTCCAGTGTTAAAATCTTTGTGTTGTGTGGTAATGTGTGAGAAAGTTTTTAGTGTTAAGGCAGTTCAAATGGGAGGGGAGGCAGAGCAGGCAGAGTGTTTAGCATCCTGACTGCCTGATGAACAGAGCTGTCTCTCAGTCTGCTGGTTCGAGCCTGGAGACTCCTCAGTCTCCTCCCTGATGGCAACAGGCTGAAGCAGCTGTGTAGTGGGTGTGTGGGATCACCTGCCATGCAGAGGGCTTTCCGAGTGAGGCGGTTGCTGTGTAAGTCCTGCAGTGAGGGGAAGGAGGTGCCGACGATCTTCTCAGCTGCTCTCAGATGCGCTGGAGGCTCTTGCGGCAGGATGCAGTACATGCACCAAACCACACAGTGATGCAGCTGGTCAGGACACTCTGTAGAAGGTGCACATGATGGGGGTGCACACAAAAGGAATCTAACCTGATAGGAATTTTAAACACCTTCACCTTAAATAAGAACCACACAAAAGAGACAATAATTAAATTTAACATAGCTAACAAACTTTGTAAAGTGGGAAATTGTTTACATCCTTTATGTATTTTATATTCATTCAACCTTTATTTAGTCAGGTAAATCTTTTGAACCTCATGGGCTCATTTATGAAAGCGACCTGCTAAAACTAAAGAACAATGAACAGCAGTGGTAGAATTTCCTTAAACAATAAACAATAAACAAACAATAAACAATAGAAAACAAAAGAGAGAAAAAAACAAAAGAAGTATTTTTTTTTTTTTTTTTTAACAAAGTATCAAAAAACTAGCAAAACATTATAAGGTAGACGTATAAAATCAAAGACAGGAACAAATCTGCATTGGTTTTTGCCAGGATTCCAATTTCGATTTGTCGCTGATAATGTTTGATCTGTATTACACTGTATTGGTTTGTTAAGTGTCCTTGGGTGTCCTGCAAGGTGCTTTTAAATAACATTATTATTATTATTATTATTATTATTATTATTATTACAGTACCCTTGAAACTAGGTTTCAAGCATGATGCAAACAAAGTACAATTTGCTCAGCTGCTTTGTGCCTTTTTATTCAAGATAGAGGCGCGGAGTTGATGCGTAACACATATCTCTGACACGTTCACAGATAAAACAAACGTGAAGTCATGTTTCCGTTCAAACAGGAACATCATATCAAAACATTGTTTAGTCATGAGCAAAACTTAAAGACTTGTCTGTTCTGCATCCAAGAAAAACAACATGTTTGTACTTCTCAGTGTTGATGAAAACAGGAAACTTTGAAGAAACAAGCTTAGTAATGATTTTGTCAGAGTACATTAAAGTAATAAGTTTAATATGATAAATGTTGAATTTCTCCATCATAACCTCTCTCTCAAGCGTGTTTATTTGGAAATGACAGATACAGATTGGAGCCATCATTTCTAACCCAAACCCAGAGCCTGGACCTGCCCGACCCGGATTTGGACAGAGCCATGGTAATGTGCTTAATGTGTGGGCCGTGTTGGTGTCAGGCTTTTTATTGTGTCAGGGACGCACATGGCCGACGATCTTATTGTATGCCAACTTAGCTTGCCATACTGTCACCAGCCGCACGTGGCCATTTGACCGTGTGCTGACCGGCTGGTTGAAAAAGGTAAAAAGTTCAGTGAAGCTTCAGATGGACTACTGCCAGCGATCCATCAACCCAAATGGACGTTCATTCAGCTGTTGCACTCAGCGGATACGCACAAACGATGACCCAAACAAGCGAGATCACAAAATATCCGACAGAGCTGCAGGATTCAATGCAGGCAGAAGCAGGGGAAGTATTTAATGCGCATTGAGAGCTCCTCAGCTCCGATCTTCTGCCCCCTTTACTCAGCCATGCACGTCCGCCAACTGTTAATAATATTCAGTGGTATGAACAGTCAAAGCTCAACTAAAAAGGACGGGATTCTTTTTTTGGTTTTTACTGTTAATTTGTCGGATCGGGTGGGTTTCGGAGCTGATGGCTGCGGGTCGGGTCAGAAACTTTTTTTGAAAACCACTGATCTAATCAACATTAGCAAATAAACGTGTAAAATCTTAGTTTCATTTCAGATGTGTTTGTCATTTTGCAGAATCTTGTCAAGAATGTTGGTTGGAACTAAGATTTTAAGAAGATACAACAAACTGCACTGCAAAAAGTGAAATCTTTACATAGAGAAGACCCCACAATCTTCTCCAGTTTAAATCAAACAATCCTATTAAAACATGTAACACAAAATTATCAATTGATTGTTGTTGTGTTTTTCTTTTCCTTATGATTATTATTGTGGGGAAAAAAGCACAAAAGGAGGAGCCAGGACTTTGTGGTGAAAAGCAAAATTATTATCATGCAAGCAAGGTGAACTGGTGACTCCAGATACCATCCAATTACTCAAAGGTCACTGGTTTGATCACAGAAAAAGCCACGGTGTGTCAATCAGCAGCCATGTTTCATGTCAAAGAGTCCTTGAGCTAGAAGCTGAGTGTCCGTCTTCTCACATTGATTAGGTTTGTAAAACATAAAAGTAAGCTGTAAATCCATCTGTAAACATGTTCCCATAGCAAAAAATGCAGATGTAATGAACAAATAATTGATTGATTAAAAGTTGCGTTAATATTTCTAGTTAAACGCAATGAAATGACGAACAGGAAGTCTGATGAAGACAAACCCTGGGGTCAGGCTGTAAGGCTGGATCTTCCTTTAAAGCTCTTTTTTTTAATCTAATGCTTAAATAAATATGCACTTGAGTGAGTGGCTCCTTGTTAGAGTAGCTAATTATGTTGAATTCAGGCTTGGATGGTAATCAAATATGGCTAAATGTGCAAGAAAAGGTGTTTGATGTCTTACTTACAGTGCTGGAGGACTTGTACACCAATAGATACCTGATCAGCAGAGCAGTAATGTGTTGCTCAGCAAAAGCCACAGTCAGATGGAGGAAATGAGGAGATTCTCAGGTTCAGTGTGGCTCCTCTTTAAACAGGTAGTACATGTCGGCTTCGTGACTGTGTCAGCATCTGGTCTATTTCCTCAAAACACTGCAACATCCATCCATGCATACATACATATTTTAAAATGAAACATCAAATAAAGCTAGATGCAGATCTTACTTGTTCACTTTAAAAATTTGTATAAAATCAACTTATTTGATCACTTGGTCCTCCTGCATGGAATTTAAATGTTGAACATCAGTTAAAACATGAACAAAAAAAATGTAACAAGTAATTTGAATGCCATTTTGAAATAATTTAAAAGACAAATATGATGATATTGATGCTTTGATCTTTTTACGTGGCAGTGAAAAATCCTTATTCTCTGCCTTTTATGATGGCGGGTGATCATGTAACTTTGTGTACGTGTGTCTGTCTGTTAGCAAAATATTTATTAAAAAACAGTCGATGGATTTTAACAATAATCTCTGTACACCTACAAGGGCTAACTGCTAACTGCAGCTAACCCACCATATAAAACAGTCAATAACTCAGTCAGTTTTACAGATTTTGTGCTAAAAATGATTGTGGAAGCAGATACATTTAATACCACAAACATTGTCAGCACTAATAGATTGCGAGTTTTCATTGTTCAATACTTGCACATGTTTAAAAAATGCTTATTTTTTATTTTTGCACTGAATATAACAGATTTGTTCTGTGTAAGTTTTAGTTAATGAGTTCACCTACTGTAGAAAAATAACAGAATGCACACAGCAGTGCTTAAGTGTAAAAAAAATCAGTAAACAGAATATTAGTTTCAACTTCCAAATTGTACAGAATATATCAAATTCAAATTTTCTTTTGTTATATCCTGGAATAGATGATATAACTGAAAACATTGTGGAGCCTTTTTTTAATACTTAAAAGGCAACTTCCAAATTGTACAGAATATATCAAATTCAAATTTTCTTTTGTTATATCCTGGAATAGATGATATAACTGAAAACATTGTGGAGCCTTTTTTTAATACTTAAAAGGCAAATCAGTAAAGATGAAGAAAAACATATAGTAATATAAATGTATAAAACAGATGATCTTCAATATTGTTGTGATTATGTCAGTTTTCCTAAAAATTGTCCGAACTGGCCTGTTTGCACCACAAATAAAAACCACTGAAACTAACACTACAATAAACTACAAAAAGTGTCTGAGACTACCTTTTTCAAGCAGAGTGGCATTGTGGGTAATCTGTTTGGGAAATTGTTTCAGACAATAAATTAGCAATCAGCAGACTGAAGCTGCAGCAGGGAAAATTCAAACTGACAGAGATGATTAAATAATCACCCATTAGGGTTTGAATGGGCCCAGGTTACTGTCATCTAAATGTTACACGCTGAAGGTGGCATTTCATTCCCACAAGTGGATGACATGTAGGCTGCTTTAATTAAGCTTTAGTTGCATATGTCATGTCAAAATTGATGTTTTTTTGTTTTGTTTTGTTCTTTTGAATAGGCAGATTTTGATCAACAAGAGGCTCGAGTTTAAACTTAGAGTGTGGATTCTACATTTAAACTCAAATACCAAATGTGTTGTCATTTGCAAAATCCTTGCAAAGAACAACAGACAAAAAAATACATAAACCAGTGTCAGTGGGATTTCTTTTTAAACCAGAGCTAGTGGAACCTCCAATATGCTGGTGTTAAAAGCCTGGGTTCTAAAATAAGGACTGTCAGTGGTACTGGTTGTCACGTTGAACAGAAATGGCTGCTCTCCAAGATGTGATACAGGGGACATTTAGGGTGATGATTATTATTAATCTGGCAGGAGCGTCTCCGTGGCACCAGCTGGCTGTTTTTAAACTAGTAGCGTTCTGCTGAGCCCCCAGAGGAAATGTTTTAAACAAGCAGATTTACATCTGCCAGTACGAGGAAGGGCATGGGGTTGGCTCAGCAGACAGAAGAAAAAAAAAAGTTACTAATGTTTGGAACTGCCTTAGTGCAGTGAAATCTGTTTGAACTTATCTGAGTGTAACTTGTAGAGACATATCTAAAAAAGCTAAGCCTGGTCCTCTGGACATTCAAAAACAAAACAAAAAAGTAGATACAAGGATGGAAAGGTTGCAACCTTTCCATCTATGTATCTACTTTTTTGTTTTGTTCAACCTTTCCATCCATGTACTGTATCCACTTTTTTGTTTTGTTTTTGAATGTCCAGGGGCCTCATGTACAAAGACTTGTGTGGACTTCTTACTGAAACGTGACGTACGGTCAAATCCAGAAAACGGCGTACGCACAAAAAAAATCCAGATGTATCAAACTGTGCGTATGCCGGAATCCACGCACATTGCTTTTGTACATCACAATCAACGTGGGATTGCGCGCACATGAGAGTGGCCGACTCCGCCTTTGACACGCCTCCATATAAATATGCAAATTCATTTAAATATGCCCTGCACCAGAGGAATGTCATCTTGTCCCATCATGCATCACGTTCTTCAACTGCTAAAACAGCTAAAAATAAACAAAAAACAAGAATTTAAGCTGTGCAAAACTATTCAGTCTTTCTGTTTTTTATATTTTTTGCAGGTTATATTCTAATTGCGTCCATGTGGATGTAATAATTGTTAATCATGTGTGTTTGGTGTGAACAATAATGATTTTCACATCATGAACAGTTTCTCAGAATCACCTCTAGGTGTCGCCAATGGAACCAAAACCACAGAAACGTGCGTACGCCAGCCCTGGAGTTGGCGTGGGGCTGCGCACATTTCCACGTTCAGTTCTGTTTTGATACATACGGAGTTTTGCGTGGAAAATGGCGTACGCAAGGTTTTTGTGCGTACGCACCGTTGATACATGAGGCCCCAGAGGACCAAAATTAGCTTTTTTTTTTTTTTTTTTCTACCTGGATTATTGAGCATGCATCAGGGTATTGTAGAAACATAGTTTTATATGTCATAAAACATGTTAAGTTGTTAGACAACTAGTTTAGTTGTCTAATGATACATTGACAATTTACCAAGTAACAGTTTTCCTGATTTCACATGTATATTATTTTTTTATTTTACATTTTATTTACATGTGTTTTTATTTTTATTTTTATTTTTTGGTGCTACTTTGAGTCTACATTTTGCCACTTTATGCTTCTGCAGTTTTGGTCATTTCAAAATTTAATGGGTACTAGAACTAAGCCTGATGTAGAGGATTCTATTGTTTTTGTATTGTTTTCTACCTTTTTGTTTGCAGGTGAGTTGGAGAGAAGGCTGGTATAACGGCTGGGCAGGGCTGTACTTTGTGACAGCCCCTGCTCAGCTGATCTGGATCAGCTGATTGCTGCAGGGCATAACTAAGCAGAACTGAATCAGACTTGTTGGTCCATTTGCCTGTTCATAGTGACATATCATATCAGCCTTAGAAATTCCTGCTATTTTAGTTGGTCAAATCGTTTTTTCTCATCCTAAGCTTTTCCTTGTACTGTTAACCTTATGTTGCCCTTGCATATGACAAACACAAATTGAGCTTGAACTATTATTATCTCAACTTAGAAACCAGAAGATTTAGGACACATTTGACTTACTTGTCTACAAATCCCTTCCATGAACTTCCTGGTTTTCTTGTGTGGGCAAGGTCTTGCTGGCGATCCAGCTCTGATCCCTGGATGCCACTTTTCCCACAGACCTAAGTGTCTGAGTTCCTCTGAGTCTGCTTCTGGAAATGGCATCCAGCTTCCTGCTCAAAAGAAATCAGCTCCACCTCATCCTCCACCTGCCTGCTCGCATCACCTTTCTCCAGACTTGCCTGCAACCAATGCCTACACTGATGCTCACATGCTCTGGATCCACCTCACTTTCCTCCTCAGGACCTACCTCTGGACTCTTGGAACCCTCTTGTCTCCTGCTTAGAACCTGGAAACAAGAAAAACAATCATGAACACGGTCTCCTCATTCAGTTAAACATAAAGCAGACTCTAATGTTCACCTGTGTCTAAAGTTCTTGTTGAAAGCTACTGCAAACTATGTGAAGTTTTATTGCATTCACTGTAGCAGGGTCTCTTTGAATGTGCCAATAATTATGTGCAGGGTGTTTGTTTCAATTTCAGGCTATCTTTCTTTGACCAAGAAATGAGAGTCTGTTGGGGAATTTTTTTTGTGCCTCAAAATCCTATACATGATGTCACTTTCATCACTTTTTCAACTGTCCAAACAAGTCTCACTTTTAAATGGGTTTTGGAGGCTCAGTGTGATTTATCTGTATAAAAAAAGGTTGAATGAATTAATAATTTCAACTTCACTATCTGATAAAAAGCACTCAGTCTTCTGAAATAGATGATATGGGAAAGTTTGTCTTGTGCTATAAATGAAAGGGGATTGTAGTTTATCTGCATATTTTCTAGTTTGAATCTGGATAAAATTTTGGTTTTAATCAAGAAAAAAATTTGAAGATAGTTGAGGATCCAGTGCTATAGCACTTTATATGACTTAAGAAAATTATTTAAGGGATAATGTTAAGTTAAGCATAAAGTAGCATCCCGTTAGCTGTGACTTTTGGAAACTACAAATTTAGTTGGCAAACACCATTTGTGAGGCATTTTTTTGTTGTTATTTTGAGTTGCCATCTAGAAATAGTCTATCTACCATCTAGTTGCCTGTGAAATACTACCATTAGGGCTAGGAGTATTTAATAGGTCAATGCTAAACTCCTCAGTGAACAAATTCTAAAGGCAGAGATATTAATAATAATAATAATAATAATGTCACATTTTTGTGTATGTTTCCATACAAGACGAAATTTTACTCTGCTTTTAACCCAATCACCACCAGGTGGGGCAGTGGGCAACTATAGAAAGCGCGCCGGGGAGCAATTGGGATGAGGTGTGCTGCTCAAACACACCATGAGTTATGCCGTGACTGGGGTTTGAACCTGGGTCCTTCGGGTCCCAAGTCGGTTCCCCTGCCACTACACCATATTGACAAATTAGCAATATTTATAAATAGATAATGTCCATAACTTATCAAAACATTTAACTACCAAGAAGTGGGGAAAACAATACATGTAAATGGTAAGTATATGGACAGGAAATGATAATACTGGTGTACAACAGTTTTATTTTCCAGAATTAGTTTTGTGTTGCTTCCCGTGAAAGCTTCATATTCTATTTTATTAACCACCTCACCACCTTAAACACAATTATCATTGATTAAAGGACAGTCCTTATTGTGCGTTAATCTTGTAAGCCATGTTAACAACATTCTCGTTATCTATACCACTTGATCCACACCTAATTTATTTATTTTTGCCACTGGAGTTATGTTTATGCATGAATTTATATGGGTCTGTGCTTTAATGTGCATATAATACATATATCTGTATGTTTGTCTATGCCTGACTGCATCATATATTGTTTGCTTTATCCCACTCTGCCCCTATGTGAGAACATTCTGTGTATGATAATTAGATATTCATACTTTTCATTGCCATTGCAATGCCCAGATTTATCAAACAGGTGACCTGCTGAATATTAAACAGGTGGTCACTGGTGTATTTTAGGAGTATAACAGGTTGTGGCGACGCATGACCAATAAAGCTGGAGCTCAAATCTGCACACATCTAGCACGGACACCAACTATTTGTCAAAATGGTAATATTTTGGCTCAGACAGAAAGATGGTTTTAAATTCAGCTAATTTGCATCCAGCAACATTGAAACTTTAAGGGAGGTAAATGTTCTTTAATGCAGTGGTCAAAACCGGAGATGTCAAGACACTTGAATATGAGTGAAGGCTGGTAGCAGATGTTTCTGAGAGCAGAGCATGGCTGAGGTAGATACAGCCAGATTTTCACACCAGTTCCTCATCCAGTTCTGATAGAGAACTGCTGCTCTTAAGCTCCTGTGGGCCAGACTTTTGATGCTGGATCATTGAAAGATTTTGGGTAACTTTGTGACAGCCCCTGCTGCAAGTAATTAAAGGACAACACCCACCGTGACAGTAACAATTCACCATATTGGAGAATTACTGTAGTATTTTATGAATTTTATTTTCATTTTTGCATTTGGGCCAGGCGAGGGTTAAAAAAAAAAAAAAAAAAAAAACACTCCCGAATGAATCCGGAAACCTGGCCGAAGAGTCCCGAAGGGTCATGCCTTTTGTTACATTGATCTCCACCCAGAAAGCAAGGCAGAAGGTAGGAGTGAGTTTCCATGGAGGTTTATGAGAGTGAGAGTAAAACTGCATATTTCCTGGTGCATTTTTGTGTACAACTGGACCAGTGGTCTGCTTTTATTTTTTATTTATTTTATAGACCTTTTTAATAAGATATAACACCGCTGCGACTGTTGCTGGCTGCTCTCCTCTCCTCTGCCCAGAGAGGAGCGAGCCGCGCGGCTTCTCCCTGGCTCCCCGTTCCGCTGCGTCAGCTTTGAAGTTCGTGCCGGGGCTCGGTTCTGTCCCAGCCTTGTTGCTGGAGCACGGGGAAGCACGGGAAGCACGGGAGAGCACGGGAGAGCACGGGGAAGCCCGCGCGCTCAGAGCTCCGCGCTGCGGCTGCCTTTCTACTCCCGACCTGTCTGGTCAGGGGAGAGAATAAAAAGGCGATGCGGAAATGAATGAATTTGTCGCGATCAAGCGAATTAAACTAGTATGTCTACGTGGATGCTGCTCAGAATATGACAGACATCAGTGAGCAACCGCTTCTCTTTTTTTTTTCCTCTCTTAGAGCAGCGGTCATGGAAGTTGATGAAGGCTTATTAAAACTCCGCCTGTAACTCCAAGGCGGAATCTTTAGTGATGTGAATGCCCATATTTGGAGAGGGGCAGATCTTCCCGGAGCTTCTGCTAAAATCTGCTATAAATCATGAAATAACACATTTTGCATTATTTCTCTACAATATAAATAAACGCTCCTGTATTATTTTTAAATAAACTAATAAATATTAATGGCGATGCAATTTGAAAACATGGTGGGTCATGGACTTTAAGTTCCTTGAAAGTAAGAGGGTGGCCGTGGTGTAGTGGTAATGGCAGTCGACCCCTGATCGGAAGGTTGGAGGTTCGAATCCCGCATCTGCCCACCATGTGTCGTTGTGTCCCTGGGCAAGACACTTAACCCCGAGTTGCTCCCGGTAGGTCTGGATGGCGCCTTGCAAGGCAGGCTACCACTACCGGTGTATGAATGTCTGAATGAATGGGTGGATGGCTGGTATTGTAAAGCGCTTTGGGGCTCCTCACATGGGGCTGGAAAGCGCTATATAAATAAGCTCCATTTACCATTTATAACCTGTTGTGTGTTTTTTTTCTTCTCAAGTTCTGACCCGTTACTTAGGCTCCAGGCTGCATGTGTCAGGTTCTGTCCTTGTCTGTTTTCTTTAGGCTCTGTTTCTTTATGTTATTTTGTGTTTCCCCTCCTGCCATACTTTGTTATTCTGAGCTTTGTTTACTGGTTTCTGTGTATCTCATTCAGTCTCTGTCATTTCCCACTCCTCAGTCTGTCTCTCTGTGCTCAGGCCTTCAGCATTAATCATTCACAGCTGGTCCTCATTCTAATCACCTCAGGTGCTCCTCACTGTCTCGTTTGTGTCAGTATATAAACTCTGTGTATTCACTCCTTGAGCACCGGGGCTTTGTCTTTCCACGGTGTATGATCTGCTCATCTCCTCTCCTCTCAGTAAGTGTTTTTTGTTCCATCAGCATTATTATTTTTGTTAAATAAATCATTGTTCATTTTACATTCGTGAGCCAGTCTGTTTTTCTGCACGTGGGTTCAAACATTAAGCAGCAGATCATGACAGAAAGCCCCGGTCATCAGAAAGAGCCCAGCAGAAAAATAGATATTTTTGAATGGCTCGCCCGTGAGGCAGACAAAACTGCTCAGAGGGACAAGGAGAAACAGGAACTGATGGAGGAGCCTGTGATCCGGTGGGGGGCGTTTCGGACTGAACCCGTCCGGAGACGAGGTCACCACAGCCCGGAGGTGGAGATCCTACCATCACCTCTTCTTGTGGAGGAAGAGGAAATGAGGTCTCGGTTCTGGGGGAGCCGCCTGGCTTTTAAGCCAGCTTCTTCCTCCACCCTGCCGGCTTATTGCTCGTCACATCTGCTGCTGTGGTCAGACGATGACGCTGAGCTGGAGGATGAACTCTGGGGTGCGCCCATCCTCAGCTCGCACCACCAACGCAGCAGGAAGAGGCGGCAAAGAAGAGGCAAGACCACCGACTCTCACCTCGCCGCTGCACCCCGCTGTCCGTCTCCTCCTCGCTCGCCACCAGATGTACAGCCCAGCCCTCGCTTTCTGGAGGAGGGAGAGAGGGTGTCACAGGAGGAGCTGGAACGTTGGCAGGCAGCTTTTGTGGCAAAGTACTTGCCATCTCTGGTCCTTGGTGCTTCGGCTGCTGCAGACCTCGACGCTTCGGCTGCTGCAGACCTCGACGCTTCGGCTGCTGCAGACCTCGACGCTTCGGCTGCTGCAGACCTGGACGCTTCGGCTGCTGCAGACCTGGACGCTTCGGCTGCTGCAGACCTGGACGCTTCGGCTGCTGCAGACCTGGACGCTTCGGCTGCTGCAGACCTGGACGCTTCGGCTGCTGCAGACCTGGACGCTTCGGCTGCTGCAGACCTGGACGCTTCGGCTGCTGCAGACCTGGACGCTTCGGCTGCTGCAGACCTGGACGCTTCGGCTGCTGCAGACCTGGACGCTTCGGCTGCTGCAGACCTGGACGCTTCGGCTGCTGCAGACCTGGACGCTTCGGCTGCTGCAGACCTGGACGCTTCGGCTGCTGCAGACCTGGACGCTTCGGCTGCTGCAGACCTGGACGCTTCGGCTGCTGCAGACCTGGACGCTTCGGCTGCTGCAGACCTCGACGCTTCGGCTGCTGCAGACCTCGACGCTTCGGCTGCTGCAGACCTCGACGCTTCGGCTGCTGCAGACCTCGACGCTTCGGCTGCTGCAGACCTCGACGCTTCGGCTGCTGCAGACCTCGACGCTTCGGCTGCTGCAGACCTCGACGCTTCGGCTGCTGCAGACCTCGACGCTTCGGCTGCTGCAGACCTCGACGCTTCGGCTGCTGCAGACCTCGACGCTTCGGCTGCTGCAGACCTCGACGCTTCGGCTGTCCTGGGTCCAGACGCCGACGCTTCGGCTGTCCTGGGTCCAGACGCCGACGCTTCGCCTGTCCTGGGTCCAGACGCCGACGCTTCGCCTGTCCTGGGTCCAGACGCCGTCGCTTCGCCTGTCCTGGGTCCAGACGCCGTCTCTTCGCCTGTCCTGGGTCCAGACGCCGTCTCTTCGCCTGTCCTGGGTCCAGACGCCGTCTCAGAGGAGCACGACAACGTCTCACTGCCCGACGACGTCTCGGAGGATCCTCACGACGAGGGTCCCAACGAAGAGGGTCCCCACAACGTCTCACTGCCCGACGACGTCTCGGAGGTTCCTCACGACGAGGGTCCCAACGAAGAGGGTCCCCACAACGTCTCACTGCCCGACGACGTCTCGGAGGTTCCTCACGACGAGGGTCTCGACGAAGAGGGTCCCCACAACGTCTCACTGCCCGACGACGTCTCGGAGGATCCTCACGACGAGGGTCTCGACGACGAGGACCTCGACGAAGAGGGTCCCCACAACGTCTCCGAGGGTCTCGACGACGAGGACCTCGACGAAGCAGACGACGTCTCCGAGGGTCTCGACGACGAGGACCTCGACGAAGCAGACGACGTCTCCGAGGGTCTCGACGACGAGGACCTCGACGAAGCAGACGACGTCTCCGAGGGTCTCGACGACGAGGACCTCGACGAAGCAGACGACGTCTCCGAGGGTCTCGACGACGAGGACCTCGACGAAGCAGACGACGTCTCCGAGGGTCTCGACGACGAGGACCTCGACGAAGCAGACGACGTCTCCGAGGGTCTCGACGACGAGGACCTCGACGAAGCAGACGACGTCTCCGAGGGTCTCGACGACGAGGACCTCGACGAAGCAGACGACGTCTCCGAGGGTCTCGACGACGAGGACCTCGACGAAGCAGACGACGTCTCAGAGGGTCTCGACGACGTGGTCCCCAACGACGTCTCAGAGGGTCCTGACGACGTGGTCCCCGACGAGGTGGTCCTCAACGACGTCTCAGAGGGTCCTGACGACGGGGTCCCCGACGAGGTGGTCCTCAACGACGTCTCAGAGGGTCCTGACGACGGGGGTCCCAGCGCCGCAGACGCCTCGTCCTCGACAGAAGGTCCCAGCGCCGCAGACGCCTCGTCCTCGACAGAAGGTCCCAGCGCCGCAGACGCCTCGTCCTCGACAGAAGGTCCCAGCGCCGCAGACGCCTCGTCCTCCACAGAGGGTCCCAGCGCCACAGACGTCTTATCGCTTGCCTCGGCGCCCGACAACATCTCGGCGCCCAACGACGGGGGTCCTGGCGATGACGATGGCTGTGTTCCGGCCGACGTCTGTGTTCCGGCCGACGTCTGTGTTCCGGCCGACGTCTGTGTTCCGGCCGACGTCTGTGTTCCGGCCGACGTCTGTGTTCCGGCCGACGAAAGAGGTGTTCCGGCCGACGAAAGAGGTGTTCCGGCCGACGAAAGAGGTGTTCCGGCCGACGAAAGAGGTGTTCCGGCCGACGAAAGAGGTGTTCCGGCCGACGACAGAGGTGTTCCGGCCGACGACAGAGGTGTTCCGGCCGACGACAGAGGTGTTCCGGCCGACGACAGAGGTGTTCCGGCCGACGACAGAGGTGTTCCGGCCGACGACAGAGGTGTTCCGGCCGACGACAGAGGTGTTCCGGCCGACGACAGAGGTGTTCCGGCCGACGACAGAGGTGTTCCGGCCGACGACAGAGGTGTTCCGGCCGACGACAGAGGTGTTCCGGCCGACGACAGAGGTGTTCCGGCCGACGACAGAGGTGTTCCGGCCGACGACAGAGGTGTTCCGGCCGACGACAGAGGTGTTCCGGCCGACGACAGAGGTGTTCCGGCCGACGACAGAGGTGTTCCGGCCGACGACAGAGGTGTTCCGGCCGACGACAAGGTGTTCCGGCCGACGACAAGGGTGTTCCGGCCGACGAC
>JBBPBX010034532.1:4400-32576 GCA_038048925.1 Garcialebias charrua
TTGCTCACCCGTCAATATTTTTGTACACATATATAGTACTGATACTGACGCAAAAACAACATCGGAAAGCCTCACCGATGATTCTCAATGTGCTGTTATCAAAGCAGAACTGGTTCCACATCATATTCCATCATGTCTTTTGAAATCCCACTTCTTGCTCTACTCAGATTTCTGTCATATTTTTAGCTGGAAACACATTTCCAGTTCAGAGCTCCCACAGTGAAGCCCATGTGTGAACAGTAGTCGTGCAGAAACATGGAGTCTAATTTTCTGTGCTTTTGTTATGGCCCTTTTTTTGGTGTTCATGTGTAAAAACCACTTTAGATTCTTCCTTTGAACCTCACGTTTGATTGGGAAAATCCCTAATTCTGAATGACAGGCTTCACAGTGTCACTCATCAAACTAATGAGTGGCATCAATATATTCTATGGTTTGGTTTGGATTCCATTGCCATTACATTTCTGGTGCATTGTGAAACATTGCAAGTGGGTTAAGTTCTGTAAAACTAAAAGAATGTACCATAGAGCTTATAAATAATCAGTTGTGCTAATTCTGTTTTTACTTACTTTCTTCCCTTTTCTTCATGTCTTGCTCTCTCAGGTGAGGAATGATCTGACCAATGAGCTGGAGAAAGCAGACATTCAGATTGCAGACACAGAAAGCTTCTCCAATGATCCCTGCGTCCACGTAAAAAAACTCAAGGTTAGTAAAGCAGATCTGTGGGCCTTTCAAAGCATATCATGCATTTAAAAAAGGGAACACCGTACTGTCTTTCTTTCTTTTTTGTTGTTTAAAGTGGAACAAGAGGTAAATTAGATTGATGTGAGTTCATTAAGAAGTATGGCACCTAAATTCACTGTAAAAATTATATCAAGCTAGCTGAGATGATACATTTTGGGGAAGTTTTGTCGAAAAGTTATGAACAATTAACATCCTACCTGTTGTAAATAGCTTTTTGATTGGCCTCAATTTGGAAAAATTGAGTTTATTTCTTACTGAACTGACAAGCTAACAGCTACTCTGAGCAAGTTTCCTAACAGTTCCAAGGGGAAAGCAGCTTTGTGAGCCTTCACGCCACCATTAGTTTCACACTACATGGTTTTTCTAACGAACACATTTGATTCCTACTTTTATTCCTATATTTTATGTTGCTTTCTGTGTTTGCACAATTCTATGTTAATATTGGTTTAATAAAGAGCTGACAGTGTTGTGAAGTTTAATAAACTATGTTCACATGGACGGCATAAAAAATATACTCCAGATGTTTTAAGAGAGCTGCATTTATTTATTTATTTTGCACAAAAAAGAAGCAACGCACATAAAGGAAAAGATAAAAAAACCTAAATGTGCCAGAGAGGTCATAAAAAACCCAAAATGGGCTTACAAGCGGGTCCTCTCCCTTCTAAAAATAAAAATAAAAAATCATAAACACTTTATACATCAGCTTATGTCTTACTTTAAACATACACACACACACACACACACACACACACAACACACACCTAAGCAATAAGCATATAACAGTTCATAATAAATATAAATTGTCCAAAAATCAAATAATAATAATAAAAATAAAACAATAAATGTGTTAAATCTATAAACTTTCTTCAACTTTCTTTTAAATACAGATAATGTACATGATTCACTTAGTTGTTTTAAACTGTTCCACAGCACAACATTGATGCATCAATGACAATTTAGCAACAGTGGTTCAACAGAAGGAAAATGTTGGAGTTGTACTGATAATAAGAATTAAACTCTAAAGAAGTTGTGAACATATTTAGGTACAGGTAAAACTTTGGCGGATTGCACTCGGCCGGGCCACAATGCAAGGAATGGATAAAGTCTGGAAGAGCAAGGACATGAGCATTGCGACAAAAACGAGACTCGTCAACGCCATTGTCTTTCCCATAGCAACATATGGATGTGAAAGTTGGACAATCAGGAAAGCGGAAAGAGGAAAAATCGACACTTTTGAACTCTGGTGTTGGAGAAGACTACTGCGCATACCCTGGACATCGCGGACAACAAACAAGATGGTCCTGGAAGCCGAAAATGTCGCTTGAGGGCAAAATCGTCAAACAGCAACCGTCCTTTTTCGGCCACGTTATGCGCGCAAATTCACTAGAGACTTTGACGATGCTGGGCAAAGTGAGCGGGACGAGAAGAAGAGGACGGCAAAGAACACGCTGGCTTGATACAATCACATCGGCCACCAGCAAGACGATCGCAGAACTCAAAGTAATCATCGAGGACAGGAACGCGTGGAGAGGACAGATCCATAAAGTGGCCGAAAGTCGACTTCGACTAAATGGCTAATCATCATCATCATAACTTTGTACATCAAGATTCCTGCTTGATACGTATTCACATCATAAATTGTAAGAATTTAAAAAAAATTTAAACAGAGTGTGGATGGAGCTAAATGTGGAGAGTTAATGACAATCCTTACAAAATAGTTTTGAAGTTTATGGATTGACTGTAAGTAAAAAGGATAAGTACTAACCCAAATGAATTTCCAATAGGAAATATGGGGGTAAATTAAACTATTGTACGAGGTTAATAAAGTACTTATGGTTTAACCTTTTTTATAATACATAAAGATTTTGAAACCTTCTAACACACTGATTCACAATGATTCTGAAAACAAAGTGTCTCGTCAATAGAGACACCTAAAAACTTGGTTGATGAAACACTGGAAAGTAAATTGTTATTAATATATTTTTTTTCTGTATTGTAATTCTTATTCTTATGAAATGATGAAATTAGATTTTTTTTAGCATAAAGTTAGTTTATTTAACTGAAACCACTGAGCAAATTGAATGAGTCCATAATTAGCCTAATCAATAAGTGAGTCAAGATTACCATCAGCAACAAAAAGTTTGGAATCATCAGCAAATAAGATAGATGACAAAATACTAGATGCTTTTGGTAGATCATTAATGTATATGAGAAACTACAATGGACCCAAAATGGATCCTTGTGGAACTCCACATTTTAGGACATCCCGCTGTGACAATTTACCATTAAAATGTACAATTTGCTCTCTGTTGTGCAAATATTTTTCAACCCATTTCAGAACCTTATTCTTAAAGCCATAACAAGACATTTTTGATCATAAGATTTCATAATTTACCTTTGGTCTTGGCCTTGCTCAGACTACTTATGAGTTTATCGATCCTGTCAAAATTAAACCTAATTTCTCCAAAGTGAGGACATTCAAAAAGCAAACTACGACACATAAGAGATTTGTTTAGCACTTCCTCATAGAACCCCACTTTAATTTAAGCTGTAGCTTACACTATTATGTTAAAAGGTCTGTGCATGTATCACCATCAGGTAGTGTGAAAAATAGCACAGTCAGACAATTTGTGCTGGAGGAGAATAATGGCCAGTAAGAGAAATAGATATGATTGTAGAAACAATGTTCACTGGAAGAAGCAGGTCAATAAGATCGAGCTGAGGAGACATGGGATGTAGAAGAAACAGAAAGATAAGCTTCCCTTCCTAAAATGTGTGTAATCTGCATGTTAAGGTCTGACATTTTAAGCTGACATCACCCATCTTGAATTAACGCTGAATATGCAAATCTCAGCGTTGCCTGAAAATCTTTTCAGAGAGTTTGGAAGGAGTGGGTGTGGGCCTCTGACACTCTGTGTGATCCACAAATAGAGCGCACACATCTGTGATATTCCAGCTGAAATATTCAAAATGCAGACAGGCATCACTGCTGCAGGGCATCTTCACAGCCCGCTCTCGACGTTTCTCTGCTGCTTTCTGCCTTTTTTCATTTTCTCCCTCGTTCCCCGCCTCGAGTTCCCTGCACAGGCTGGATTAAGAAACATTGATAAAACAAAGACAGGCTTCCATTTGAAATGAGCACACACACACGCACAGCCAACTTTATTTTCAATTTCTATAACTGTGCTGTTTATTATTTATCAGTTTGAGCATAAAATATAAGCGTTGGCAGACATTTTGTAGACTGGGGTGTGTTATACAGGTAGTCCTCGACTTACGACGGAGTTCCGTTCCTGCGCGGCATCGTAAAGCGAATTTCAACGTAAGTCGTAACATACGTACATACTGAACCATATACATACAGTACTGTATTTTACCAAGCACTTAGCCTATCCTAACACAATACCCTTCATAATTATCAAAAAACACATACCGGTACATTTGGGAGACATAATGAAGGGAAAAAATAGTTAATTTCCTACTGGTATGCTGGTGAAGCCGTTCCTCTGTCTCTCCTACGAATTCTCGATTGCGTTTGTCATAAAACCACCGTCCAGCTCGGTCCATCTGCCGTAAAACTGCCGTCAACCTCTGTCCAGAGCGTTTACAGTCAGGTCTGTTAGCATGTTAGCTCGTTGCTCCTCCAAGGTCTGCAGCTGCCTGTACGTCTCCACTGCTTCGCACTGGTTCTGCAGTCAACCTCGGTCCATACGTAACGTCTCCGCCTCTGTATTCCTCCGCCCGTAAAACTGGAAATTGCGTAACTCGGCTTTTCAAAATACATGTTTCAAAATAAATATATATATATATTTTATTTTATGGGAGATGTGTCATAACCGCGAAACGTCGTAACTCGAGACCGTCGTAAGTCGAGGACTACCTGTACTGTACTTTGCAACAACTTAACTGTCTGGGAGGCAGTTTAAGCAGCTTTACTTTTCGAAAAACGGTTTAATTTAAATAAAAATACATTAGTATCTATAATCAATTATGTATTTATAACTAGTAGAGTAAGTGGTGTACTGGTTGTGGCCTCCCCGTGAGAATAAAAAAGCTTTAAATGCTTTTTTGTCAAGTGTGCCTGTTGTCATTGGACATTTGTGTTTGTGTTTTTCGCGTAAAGTACAAAAACGTTCATGTCAGGTTACCTGGATTTTTGTCAATTTAATGGAGGAATAAAGGTGTGAGACAGTTTTTATTTATTTATGCTTCTCTGTTTGTCAACAGTAACGGAATTAATGTATAAAATAAAATTGATACGTCTTAAAATGAAACTACATCTCAAGAGAATGTATATCACCCATCTCCTTGCACGCCAAAGTTTTAAACCACAACCTTAAGCAATGTGTAAGCACTCGTAGTATGTGTTGGGGATGATGCTCAGGTACTACCATACCAAATTCTAGGTTAATATTTGTAAAACTCACAGAGATATGACCAATTTAGTGTTTGATAAGGTTGATTGTGGCAGCCATGTTGAATCTAATTGACTCCAAAAGATAATCAGTTGTACCGGTAGTTAAAAAATAACAATGGTTACTGGTTTTTGAGATATTTTGCTAACAGGCACGCATGCAGGCAATTTCATGATCACCTGCGTTTCATGGAGGCAGGATAAATTTGTTGGCCCTGACTTATGACAAGTGGAAATTTGTTTATCTTCACTTTATTCAGAGTCAGAGTCAGTTCGGCTATAGTTCACATGCATAAATCATGCAGAGTCAGGTACAGAGTCAAAATCAGAACTACTAAAAGCTGTGAATGTACCGGGAGCCCGTGAAGCTGCAACTGCTCTGAGCGCGGCCATCTTGGCATCATTCTCACTCGTGCGGCAATTTTCACTTGCAACACTAACATCCATCCATCCATCCATCTTCTTCCGCTCATCCGGGGTCGGGTCGCGGGGGTAGCAGCCTAAGTAGGGAGGCCCAGACTTCCCTCTCCCCAGCCACTTGGAGCAGCTCCTCCGGGGGAATCCCAAGGCGTTCCCAGGCCAGCCGAGAAACATAGTCCCTCCAGCGCGTCCTGGGTCTTCCTCTGGGTCTCCTCCCGGTGGGACATGCCCGGAACACCTCACCAGGGAGGCGTCCAGGAGGCATCCTAACCAGATGCCCGAGCCACCTCAACTGGCTCCTCTCGATGTGGAGAAGCAGCGGCTCTACTCCGAGTCCCTCCCGGATGACTGAGCTTCTCACCCTATCTCTAAGGGAGAGTCCAGCCACCCTGCGGAGAAAACTCATTTCAGCCGCTTGTATCCGAGATCTTGTTCTTTCGGTCATAACCCAAAGCTCATGACCATAGATGAGGGTGGGAACGTAGATCGATCGGTAAATTGAGAGCTTTGCCTTTTGACTCAGCTCTCTCTTCACCACGACAGACCGGTACAGCGCCCGCTTCACTGCGGACGCTGCACCTATCCGCCTATCGATCTCACGCTCCAGTTTTCCCTCATTCGTGAACAAGATCCCGAGATACTTAAACTCCTCCACTTGGGGCAGGACCTCCTCCCCGACCCGGAGAGGGCACGCTACCCTTTTCCGGCTCAAGACCATGGCCTCGGATTTGGAGGAACTGATCCTCATCCCGCAACACTAACAGTAAACTGAAGATTCACGTTTCAGCATCTGACTGTGTAATAAGTCACCACTCCTCACCACACTACAGTATTACACTCAACAAATGCTTCAGTTGTGTTATGGGAATGACACATCTCTAACCTCCATGTCCTGCTTAAAATAGCCATGAAATCAACACATCAACACTGTTGAAGAAAACAAAAGGGATTTAGCATGTTTTGTGGCCCACATAGAATCAACTGCAAATTCATGGCTTGCACTTATAATATCATTATAAGTTTGCCTATTTTATGGAAGTATTTTATTGAAACCAATAAAACTGTTAAAGCACCTCTGCTGATCCAAATCCCCAAACAGCACAAAGCCAGAGCAACAGCCTCACATCTATCAGCCAGCTCAAAGGGCCAATCTACTGTAAGGTTCTAGTGTTGTTTTCAATCCAAGCTGGTCTTTCCTATGCAGTTTTCTTTTTTAGACCAATTAATAAAGTAAATGNTTGCATGCTAACTGCACAAATATTCAAAATTTAAGATTAATCTGCCTTTTTTTTCAAACCTTATGAAAAGCGTACGTTTATGCTCTTCTTATTAATTGTTAAAAACATTGTATGCAGTTATGAGCATCTGCCTCTCCAGCCATGTGTCACTTTTTGAAATGGTTAACTATAAAAAATCTTGTTCAGCCCCATGGATGATTTTGTTTACTTATAAAATAAAAAGGCCAAGCTCTGCATATGATTATTGACAACTGCCTTTCCTTTAATTTATTTCATCTTTTTTGAGTGCAGGTGTGCCTCTTTTTTACCTTCACCAAAAGCTTGCTATTACCACCTCCGTCCTGTCTTTACAAGCATGAGAAAGAAAAAAACAACAACTCTCAAGCTCTCTGTGGAAGTTGTTTAATCACAAATGAATTTAAAACTTCCCTCAGGTTTTATTCTGTCAAAATCAGGATTTCTGCAGTTAAAATGTGACAGTTCATATTTTTAGAAGTGGGATTCTGTGGTGATACATTGGATCAGTGGTTGGTGTTGAATGTTGCAGGTTGCCCCCGAGCTGGGGCCTTTCTGTGTGGAGTTGGCATGCTCCAGGTCCAGTTTTCTCCTACAGACCCAAAACATTCACATTAGGCCAGGGGTGTCAAAATCAAATACACCAAGGGCCAAAAAAACAAATTTGCTACAAGCCAAGGGCCGGACTGGTTCAATGTTCATATTGAAATGATTCATAGCCTATTGAACCAAGACCTAACAGGCTGTCTATTATTTAAGGATTAAATGAATAAAGCAATATTTTCTTATGGATCTATCAGTAATTTCAAGTGAAAACATTTTTCAACAGGCAAACAGCAAAAAATTAAATTGTTTTTAACAACAAAATATGTTTCTTTATATCAAGATAAATAAAAAAGCATGCATTATAAACTGAAAATGCATTATTGTGCAGCTCTATGATTCTAGCACCGCTTTCAAATAGGAAAATAAGAAAATAAATCAAATCAGTTGTATTCTTTCTCATGGCTCTTATCTGCAATTGTCCCCGAGTCCATTCAACTGAAAAATAAATACAAATAAATAAAATACAATAAAATATTTTAGGCTACCTGCCTAAATAAAGGTTGAATGATTAGGTATACAGCTGTCTTGTGATTTTTAATTGATATATTGTACTTTTTTATGATTGTTTACTGTTGGCTGCAAGTATCAAGCTGTGAAATCCTTCATTTTCTACAGATGATAGCTGTTGGTCACTAATTATGATGAAGTTTAGCAACTTCTCAGTGAACATTTGAGCTCCGTGGCTTCAGCGATGTTTTTATTGTTCAATCTGGGGCGCTCTGATTTCGGTCAGTCACTGTCAGCTTGTCCCTCATACGTGATAGTCAGACAGCAGGTCGGAGTAGACGCAGCTGGCCGCGGTTGAACAAGAAAAAAACACAGCTGAAGACATGGTGCTCGAATGAGAAGTTGCTAAAGTTTAGCAACTTCTTGAGGGACAGTCTGAGTTCAGCAGCTATAAAACTCAGCCTGTCCCTCAATGATCTGAGATGGGGCCGCGGCTGGGTCGTGCTGCTGTTTCGGTTCAGCGACAGTGTCGTCCCGCTGAACTAACTTGACCAAGGTGTAAAGTGGCGCTATGTCTGCAGACATTGCACGTTGCTGTCTTGCGGTGTTTAGTGTAAAATACTTCCACACAGCGGACATGTTACGATGAAAAGTTGGCTAGCTGTTAGCTAAAATGCTACTCACCCAGTCCGCACGTTGTAGCTGGGTGCAAACTATGAAATGGATTTCCTGAATTTGAGGAGGGTCTTATTACTCTGGGTTCATGAGACACGACTCTGTTCAGAAAATCCATTCCATAGTTTGATCGACCCCGTGCTATGTGCAAAACACCAGCGGGCGGCTTTGGCTTGCGAGCCAGCTCTAATAGTTATTAAATATCATCCAGCGGGCCATAAATAATTGCTTCGCGGGCCGGATCTGGCCCGCGGGCCGCCACTCTAACATATGTGCAATAGGCTAAGTGGCAACTCTAAAATTGTCTCTAGGTGTGTGAGAGAGAGAGAGTGTGAATGGCTGTTTGTCTCGTTTGGCTCTTTGTTTCTCTATGGTGGACTGAAGACATGTCCAAGGTGTCCCCCTCCTTTCACACGGTGGCTGCTGACTATAGGGACCAGCTCTGCATGACCCGTAAGGAAAAAGTGGTCAAAGAAAAAGGACGAGTGAATTCTGTAGGATTTTTATGAAGGTAAGTAGCTCACCTGTTGTAGATAGCTCTTTGAGCAGCCTCAGTCCAAAGGAACAGACTGAGTGACGAGCTAACAGGCTAGTCTGACTGGGGACAAGAATAAAATGAATTTCGGCTGTCTTAAAATGACCATTCTAAGAAAATGTCATAGCCGTTCATGTGAGCGCTACTTCAGAAAGCCTTACATCATCATATAGTTTGTGATTTTGTCAGACATAGAATGACGTTCCATATGGAAGTACTACAGTTAGCTGCTACTGCTATACGTTTTTACACATAATTGTATAACTCAATTAAAAAAAAAACTCACATTTGGTAAAGGTTTATATTACAGTGCTCACATAAACTGATGGACAGTTGCAGACCTACCATATACTGTAAGCAAGGATAGACCTGGGTCCCCCAACCAGTAAGGTGCCCCACTGGTTGTCCACCCCCTAACATTGCCCATGCATTATTAATGTATGTTTGAAATAAAATAATTATACTTACAATTAAAAAAAAGGGACACAATGCATGATCGACTTCTGCTGCCCTCTTTCCACACACTAAAACGGACTATTACGTTTGGTCACATGCTTCAGGAAATGCAATGTGTTTGAGCGAGAAGTGGGATCAGACAGGAGGAAGATGAATTGATCAAAGCAGAGTGCAAAAATGTAGAATGCGTGAAAAAACAAAATATACCAAAATTGACAACATTTTTTAATGAACCTACAACAGAGTGGGCTGACAAAAATACTGTTGGACGTTCGTCCATTGTGGTGTGGACAGGGAACCAGACTGGATGAGGAACAACAAGCAAAGAGGAAGAGGATTCGCATGATGACGTATGATTGATGGTTGTCATAACAGTACTGCACATGGACGGCCTGGAGAGTTTTAGGAAGTATTTTCTTCATAAATTCTGGATAAAAGGCCCACATTGACAGCAAAGTGTAAATAGCTTATTCAGAATATAGTACTATGTTTATTTTTTCTATATAAAAGTATAAATTTAAAAATAGGGAGATGGGGGGATTTTAATATTTTAACCGCTTTAGTACCTGCTCTTCCCTGAAGTGACAGGATGAATAAAGCTGATAAATAAATACTGATCAGTATTACCAATAAAATAAACTAGAAACAAAATCATCTATCTGAAAGGGACTATGAAGAAGAGGAATATTTATTTTTTATTATTTTATTTTATAAATTTATTCATTGTAAATTACAATACAAAACAATCCCATAAATGATAGGAATACAAAATATAGAATGAAAAGTAGCAGAAAGAAGAAAAAATCTTATTATATCTGCCCCTTTTTTCAAACAATTACTTTGTAGTTCAATTAATAATAATCTTCAAGTAACAGAACAAAATGAATAACTCTTTCTAATTTTTCCAACTCTAATACACTACAAATTGAGCTACTTCATATATACTGTATATATATATTTAACAATTCAGTTTTGATCATTTTCTTAAATGTACATTGACTTGGAATTTTTAACATCATTCTCCAAGCCATTCCATAATCCAATTCCCTGGATTGAGGTAGAACGTCCCTTCAAACTAGTTCTGAATTTTGGTTTTTACAAATATCTCTGTTTCCTTGAGATTATAACAACTTTGTCTTTTAACAAAATGCATTTGGATATTTAAAGGTAATATGTTATTCTGAGCCCTATACATAACTGATAAAATATTATAATCTACCAACTCATGGAACTTCAATAACTTCAGTTGAAAAAATAATGTGTTAGCTGAATGACAGTAATGTTTTCTAGTGATAATTCTTACAGCTCTTTTCTGTAATACAAAAATAGGCTTTGTGATTGTTTTACACACTTTCCCCCAAACATCAATACAATAGATTAAGTGTGGAACAATGATTGTGTTATACAACAAATTCAGAGCTTTATCATTTAATAAGTCTTTGACTTTGTACAATACTGCAATAGATTTAACTATTTTTATTCTTACAGAATTTATGTTGTTTCCATGTCAGTTTGTCATCAATGATAACACCCAAAAACTTCACCTCATTCACTCTACAAATCTCAACACCCTCAATTTTAAATGGAACATCAACCGTTTTCTTTTTATTACTGAATATCATGTTATTAGTTTTATCTAGATTGAATGATAATTCATTTTGTATTTCGACAAATTCTGTCTTCATCAACTCCAACATCTGTTCTATATTTTCACCCAAACAAAAAAATGTGGTATCATCTGCAAAAAGGACACATTTAAGGAGTCCTGACACATTTACCAAGTCATTCACATATAAAATAAAGAACTTTGGTCCAAGTACAGAGCCCTGAGAACTCCATATGTGATATTGCAGAGGTTAGATCTTATACCATTTATTTGTACAAACTATTTTCTGCTTCAAATAACTAGATACACACTGTTATGCTGGTCCTCTAATACCATATTTATTCAGTTTTTCAATATACAAGAACATAGGAGAAACAATAAAGGAGAGGAAAAGGAAAGAATGAACAAAAACTGCAGAGTACAAGGAAAGAGGAATAAAAGAGTCAGAGTCAGAGTCAGAGAGTCTTTATTGTCATTTGCACCGCATGTGGTACATGTGATGAAAACGAGATTATGTACACGGGGTCCGTGAGGGACATAAATAGGGTCTAGAGGAGTAGAGAATAAAGTTAGTACATTTAATCAGTAAATTACATTATTCTATACATTTTGCAGAAAACCTGCATATGATTCTCTCTTCAGTAAAACAAGACAGAAGAGTTCTACTGAACAAACAAGTTAATGCACGATCACTTAATGCTGTAAAACTCTGTACTGTACTTTGTGTTTTTACTAAAAACACAAAGTACAGTAGAGTTCCTCTCTTCCAATCTGAAATAATATGATGTTTTTTCCAGATGTATTTTCTGTCCACACATCTCAAAGAGCAGTAAGCACTCTTATCCATACTAACATACTCACAACATGAATAATCTCTGCCACCTCCCTGAACTCTGTCCTCATATTCCTCCCATCCCCTCACACATGTATGGCTTTACAGTAGTCCCTCGCTACTTGGCGGTTCGTTTGTCACGGACTCGCTCTATCGCGGTTTTTCAAAGTAAGATTGGACGCGACAAACAATTGGATGATTAATGGATGAGACGCAGGATTGGCATGTTTTTTTTTTATTTAAAATGAACGATTTAAAATTATTTTCACCTCCTGCACCTGTGTGCAGCCCACAGCAGGAGAAGCTTCCTCCTGCAATGTGTCAGATCTCCACACTGCAGCGGAGAAGTGGGCGTGGCCGAGAGCACTGGCAGATGAGTTAAAAAAATGGTTAGGGACATTGCACGAGTGTGGGAAGGGTTCAAAACACCTTAACATTTATATGAATATAAATACTAAAATAAACTACTACTTCGTAAGTAGTAGTTTATTTTAGTATTTACTGTAGTGGTAAGTAGTACTTACTACTACAGTAAATACTAAAATAAACTACTACTTACTACTAGAGTAAATACTAAAATAAATTACTACTTACTACTACTACTACTACTTGTGTACATAATTTCATTCCGCCTTATGTACCACGTGAGATGGTGATGACAATAAAGTTTACTTGAACTTGGATTACTGTATCTCTACTTTGTGGTTTTTCACTTATCTCGGGGGTGGGGTGTGTGTGTGGTCCCAAACCCCCGCGATAAACGAGGGACTACTGTATATGACTCTGATCATACTGCATGATCTTCATTATTATTTTTACTTTTCTAAACAACTCATGATGGCAGTTACACTCATTCACTTCCTGTTCAGACAGATATAACATTGTAAATTGAAAATAGAAAAAGACAAAGGACAAAGACAAGTTTTACAGCCAAAACACCTTTTATTGTTCCTTTACAGCTTATACGAGTGTCTCTCTTGCCTGGACGTCTCGCTGTCCATCATTCTTCATCCAGTCCAGTTCTCTGTCCACACTTGAAATGGGCTAGTGTTTGGATTTACTAAGTTCCACCTCTCTCAAAGATGCTGACTTTTCCACAATGATCTTACAACTGCACCCTGTTAGAGCAATATGACACTATTGTGATATAAAGTTATGAAAATCTGCTAATTTAGGAAAATATTATGTTTTTACTGTATTGCCCACCTCTACCCTGTAATCACTAGTTTGTACATAGTAGACTGTTGATGTAAGATTTGCTTCAGCACTTAAAAAAATTGTTTTTCCTAAAATATTGTAATGAGTACTGTAGTTGTGTTTTATTAAAATAGGAAATAACTTATATCGTGCTACTGTCTGGTTCACAGTAATGTAGGATAAAAATTGTGTCAGACCCACAGAATGTTTCACACTCAGGGTCTGGTACATTATGGCAGATTTGGGGAAGGGCCCCAGAAGATTAGCCTTGGGCCCCAAAATGACTATGTCCGCCACTGCTGATGTAAAATGTTTTGAAACTGGAGTTGTTTAAATAATAGGCTCCTTTCATGATACTCAAGGACACGGCGCAATAAAAATATTAGGTAAAATCAGTAAATGAACAAAGATAACAACAAAAAACATTGTACATAACATGGTACATGCACAGGTAAGGGGACAAGGAGAATTTAAGGTAGCAGCAATCCACTTTGGTCACATTCCCACTTTGTCAACCTGGTCAAAATCAAACCATTTTTTTTTTTCAGACTAAGGTCATTCAAAGAGCTATCTACAGCAGGTGAGATGTTTAATGTTTTAGAACACTCAGAAAATATGAACTTTCCTTTTAAAATTATAAAACTTCTACCTCACAAGGAATGTCATCAATCAACATCTGGTTTTAAAATAATCATCTTAATGCTTATTTTGATGTGTTTTATCCAACTTAATTATCCAACTTAAGTATTCTGTAATATTTCGTTACACATATAAAAACCAACTAAGGTTTACACAAATACCAAATGAGTCTTAGAAAACAAAAATAAACCTGCCATGATGCAGTTATTGTCTATTTGAAAGAGAAAATGTTCAAACTGTGGCACTTTCCTGCTGTAGTGTGTTTTCGTGACCACCTTGTGAAACATCGAGTTTCACCGGCTGTTTATATTCAGAGCATCGTTCTTCAATAATTCACCTCAAGCTGATTCAAAAATCTGCTGCCAAACCTCAAACAAAGAGCGAGCGCTCTCCTTGAATCACTTAAGATTCAGCCTCACACGGAGTCGGATGTGTGCTCAAATCTGTATTTTATTATTATTTCAAATGCTTCATGACATGACATCCTAATGTGGTCATTCATAAACTTGTTTGTTTACAAACCATTGTTTTCCTCCCAAATATCTCACATAGTCAATCTATGTTGCTGAGTATTTTCTACAAATGGGGATTCAGAAGAATTTTCTTCAACTCTGAACACTTCCATCCATCCATCCATCCATCTTCTTCCGCTTATCCGGGGTCGGGTCGCGGGGGTAGCAGCCTAAGTAGGGAGGCCCAGACTTCCCTCTCCCCAGCCACTTGGAGCAGCTCCTCCGGGGGAATCCCAAGGCGTTCCCAGGCCAGCCGAGAAACATAGTCCCTCCAGCGCGTCCTGGGTCTTCCTCTGGGTCTCCTCCCGGTGGGACATGCCCGGAACACCTCACCAGGGAGGCGTCCAGGAGGCATCCTAACCAGATGCCCGAGCCACCTCAACTGGCTCCTCTCGATGTGGAGAAGCAGCGGCTCTACTCCGAGTCCCTCCCGGATGACTGAGCTTCTCACCCTATCTCTAAGGGACTCTGAACACTTTCATCCCAGAAATGATGATTAGCCAGTGCTGACACAGACATCAGCATCTATCACTGAAGTATCAATAGTTTTTTTTTATTGAACTCTAATTAATATTATATATAACTATATACAACTAGTTAATTCAATCTAAATTTGTGCGCTAGTGGTAAATTCAGAATCCTTGTGTGTGGCTATATGGGTTAGCTTACAGCAGGGGTCTGCAACCTGCGGCTCTAGAGCCACATGCGGCTCTTTGGTCCCTCTGCAGCAGTTCTTTCAAACTTTGACCAAAACTACAGTGCTGGGCAGCGCTAATCCAAAAATTTGTTCTGCTATTTCTAAAGCACTTATTAATTTATTTAGTTCCGCAATTTCAAAAGCGCTTATGTATTAGCAACGCTAGCGGACGCTAATGCTAATGAGCTAACGTGCTAATGGCGAACTACTTTTTTAAATCCAACAGATTTGACCGTTTCGTGAAACTGTCAAGCTCAGAAAAACTTGTGCTATAACGTCAGCTAAGAAATATATTTTTTTTCAGCAAAGAAATAATTGTTTTTACCGTGTTTTCTTGGAAAGTCCTTAGCTTATGTGGCTGTCGCGGACGCCATTTTGAACAATGCTAATGGCAAACTACTTTTTTAAATCCAGCAGATTTTACCATTTCGTGAAACTGTCAAGCTCAGAAAAACTTGTGCTATAACGTCAGCTATGAAATATATTCATTCAACCTTTATTTATACAGGCTAGCCTTTATTTATACAGGCTATTTTTTCTCAGCAAAGAAATAATTGTTTTTACAGTGTTTTCTTGGAAAGTCCTTTGCTTCTGTGGGCGCCGCCAGGTTGAAGAGGGAAAATGAGGCGCTGACGCGTCGCGTAGGCCGCTGAGAAACATCCATAAGTTCACCCTCCATGTTAAAAACTCTTCGTCTGACTCTTCGAAAACAAGCAATAAGGCTGCAGAGTAACACACTGGCTGCTAACTGCGCTCTCTCTAGCCAAGAGACTGAGGGGGATGCATTTTTGTCACGGACCACATCCGACGCTGACAGGATATGGTCTGTTAGCAGTTGTCCGGTTGATTTAAGAGCTCGTAAATAAGTGTTTTCGTTTTTACCGATAGACAATTAGTTATTAGCGGTACTGCATTTTAAATAGAAATAGCGCAAATCCGCTTATGAATTATAAAAGTTAGTCAATCCGCTGTAACGCTGACAAATTGTTTAGGTCCGCTATAAGCGGATTAGCGCTCCCTGGCGGTCTGGCGCCCACCTTTGTGGGCGCCAGATATATATATATATATATATATATATATATATATATATATATATATATATATATATATATATATATATATATATATATATATATATATATATATATATATATATATATATATATATATATATATATATATATATATATATATATATATATATATATATATATATATATATATATATATATATATATATATATATATATATATATATATATATATATATATATATATATATATATATATATATACAGTATATATATATATATCTTCCATAACAGAGGCTGACGACCCACCCTCATCCTCTTTTTGCCCTTCACCGAGCTTCACACCTGAACTTCACTGATCTTCGCAGGACTTCGCGTGACCGGATCACTCGACCGGAGGTGAGCTTGCTCCCTGCCCAGAGTATCATGGGGACTTCCCTGCAAGCACTCGGACTATCGGACGCTAGCCGAGTCTCGTCGACTTCGACAATTTTTGGCTGTTTCGTTGCCCAGTTAGCGGAGCTAACTGCGCCACGCGCCCGCCTGCTAGCCTTCGTGCTAACAGAAGTTTTGTCGTCTTTGACAACTTTTTGCTGCTTCGTCGCCCAGTTAGAAGATCTAACTGCACCACACGCATGCCTGCTAGCCTTCGTGCTAACAGGTGCGAGATTCGTCAACTTTGACAACTTTGCTGTTTGATAGCCCAGTTAACGGAGCTAACTGCGCCATGTGCCTGCCTGCTAGCCTTCGTGCTAACAGGATTAGCCACGAGCGAACAGCGTAGCAGAGAGAGGACTTCTTCTGACAACGCTTAGTGGACGGCTAGCTGGTTACCACTCAATGCGCTTCTCAACCATGGCTCCAGAGAAGAACAAGAGGAAGTCCAAGAACTCTAACAAGACCAGCAAGCCAGCAAGCCAGCAAGCCCCGGCTCCTGAGCCTGCCCCAGCAGATGTGGCTATTTCCTAGCCGCAACGGACACCCACGAGGCCTGTCCGGTCTGCTTAGGAATATTACGCACGAGAACAGCGCTAGACTCCCCTGACTCCTGCCCCCATTGTAACCAGTTGCATGAGGCTGTAAGACGGAGGCGCATGGAATTTGTGTCCAAGGACATGGGCAGCTCCACCGCGATGCGGGAACCGCTCCCCACCGAAGCGTTCACTCCCACGGCGGAACTAGAGGTTAACGAGCTGGAGGACAACGGTAATGTCAACTGGGGAGAAGACATGGAAATGGTGGCCCCCGTAGGGGGACTCCACCGCTAAGTTTGAACTGAAGGACTTGCAGACGAGCTCTCGCTAACAGCCTCAGGCGAGCTAACAGATGACGAGGCCGACAACGAGGACGATGGAGAAGACGAGGACTTCTCCCAGAGCCCCGCTCCAGAACTCCCGGAGGCATATGTGTCCACACCCGCTCTGTTCGAGCTGTGTCGCAGAGCCGCGGACACGTTAAGGATTTCTTGGCCAGAGCCCCCCCCCTCGACAACAGGTAACGAGGTTGGCGGGAAACTTCTTCTTTGCCAAGCAGCAGTCTGCCACGAGACACAGGATGACGTGCACTTGGGCTGAACCCAGGGCCCCCATGACTTTGCCTCTCGCCCAGTTTCTGGCCGTAGCCTGCATGGAGGCGGCGGGCATGGCTAACATCCCACAGATGGAGGACACCTTGACGGCTCATTTGGCCCCCAGGAAGTCGAACGCAAAGCCCACTCTACCCAGCAAAGCTTGCCGGGTGTCAGCCACGCAGCTCGAAAAGAGTTACCGCGCTCAGGGCCTCGTACCGTGCCATGAACACTTCAGCCATGATGCAAGCATACTTGGCTGAAAAGCTGCAAGAACTCCAGTCCACTTCTACCAAAACAAGAGCGGCCGAGGTGCTGGAAGAGGCCCGCAGGGCAACAGACTTCATCCTTCGCCTTATGGGGACGGCGGCCATTGCTCAAGGTAAAGCCATGGCAGAGACCGTCATCGCTCAGCGTCACCTGTGGCTAATGCTGACTAACCTACCAGAGGGACAACGCGCAGCATTCCTCCACCACCCCATTGAACCCACGGGGCTGTTCAGGGGCGCGCTCGAAAGGATCCAAAGCAGGTTGGAACAGAGGCGTAAACAAGAAAAGGCCTTGCGAGAGGGTTTGCCCAGAAGGCAGTTTGTGCAACCCAGAGACTCCAGTGGGCACAGGGGTGCGCAGCCACGACACCACTCGGCTACACGCCGCCCAGCCCAAAAAAGGCCTGCACTCTAAGGGGAGCAACGGCCTAGACTTCCAGCAGGGCCTTCCCAAGGAGGCCAAGCCTGGGCAAGGCACAGGTTCGTACCATGTCAGTCGGGCCCTCCGAGGTCCTCCTCAGCGAACCGTGACAGGAAGCAGAAGCCCACCTGAGACAGGGCTTCTCTGCTCCCACCATTTAGGTGCACCCACCCACAAGGAAAAGGGGAACACCAAATCATTAAACCCAGACTTTGTGCTAAAAAAGCAACGATCTGTTGGTCCAGTAAAAGTGAACACAAAAAATCACTCCAATGTTTATGTAACAGAGAGAAATTCTTGTTCGATCATGGCAATAAAGTCTCAAAAATCACATTATGTCCTGTGTCACGACTCTGCAAAAACACAGCACTTTTTTATGAAAATGGTGTCAATAAAGAGCACGGACAAGCCAGCTCTAATAAGACACACACTAGCCGTTTACGCACTGCACAGCCCTCCCCGGCCCAGCTCGTCCCGGGTTGGCCCTGAGCCCAGCCTGGCCCGCCCCCGCTCATTTCGCATTGTGCGGAGAGCCACCTTGAAGTGGGTGGGGAGTTCAAGGCGGCTCTCCGCACAAGGCGGGGAGTTCAAGGTGGCTCCAATTGTTTTATCCAATTGGATTTTTAAAAAAAAAGGGAGTTTGTGTTAACCACAGGCATAACACAAACTCCTTTTTAAAAATCTAATAAAAGACAAACGTAAAATAAGTTCAACCAAGTGAGGATCAAACCCGAGTCGAGATAAAGTTTGGAGTGGCAACCTGACATGCTTCCAGTGAACCACCGAGGTGTGTTGCTATTTCCAGGTCCACTTTTCCTTTAAACGAACCACCCCTCATAAAATCCTGGCTACGCCGTCTGCTATGTAGTTTAAAAAGAAGCTGACTTCATTGTTAGACCACGCAACAGGGCTTGGGAGGTAGACATGTTTCCTGTTTTCTCTCTAACGTAAAATGGAGGTTGTTGTTAGAATAAAGCAGGTTGGAACTTACATTGATGACTCAACACGCAGCAGTCCCACCCCTGCTGCAAACAACGAACCAAATGATGAGCAGTACATGACGTGAAACTGGGCCCGGGAGCTCGGCCCGCTTAGAACCTCCGTCGGTCGGGTTCTAAAACTCGGGCTGACGCCGGCCCGAGAAGGCAAATGTGAACAAGACGAACCCGGGTTAGAAGCCGGGCTGGGCCGGGGAGGGCTGTGCAGTGCGAAAACGGCTACTGTCAGAGACCATGAGCCCCAGCAGGGGACCGGAGGCCCGTCTACAGCAGACAGGTCCTCTGGCTCCAGCAGAGGGACAATCAATCAATCAATTTTATTTATAAAGCACCCTTCATACTAAAAGCAGCTCAAAGTGCTGTACAGAATTATAAAAGAGTAAACTCACAAAATTAAAGTAAACGACACACACAAAATAAATTAATAAATTAATAAATTAAATACAGTAGTATGGAAAATGTATAGATTGAACAGAGATGAACCAGTTCAGGAAATGCAGTTAACAAGATGGGTCTTGAGCCTGCTCTTAAAAACAACAACATTCTCTGCAGCCCTCAGGTTCTCCGGCAGACTATTCCACAGACGGGGGCCATATAACTGGAAAGAAGCCTCACTGTAAGTGTGAGTTCTGACTTTTGGAACTGTTAGTAGTCCAGTACCAGAGGACCTTAATGTCAGCGGGGGTTCATAGGGGAATAGCAGCTCTGTAAGATAAGATGGTGCTAGACCATTGAGACATTTAAAAACCACTAAAATAATCTTGAAATCAATCCTGAGGCGCACAGGGAGCCAATGCAATGATTTTAAAACAGGTGTAATATGAGCCGGCCTTCTGGTCTTGGTTAGCACACGAGCAGCAGAGTTTTGTAACAGCTGAAGGCTGGAGAAATTTTTCTTAGGGAGACCAAAAAGCAGTGAATTACAGTAGTCTAAACAACTAGAAATAAAAGCGTGCATCAAAGTCTCAGTATTGGTCAGAGAAAGAAGAGGGCGGACTCTGGCTATATTTTTTTAGATGATAAAATCCTGTTTTGACTACATGTTTAACATGAGGAATAAAAGTAAGCTCAGAGTCAAAAAGAACTCCCAGGCTTCTTACTTTTTTAGAAGGTTGTAAAGACAGAGATTGTAATTTCTGAATTAGATTTTCTTTTTGAACCTCAGGTCCAATGATTAAAACTTCTGTTTTGTCCTGGTTTAGCTGGAGAAAGTTCTGTGCCATCCAGGATTTTATGCCTGTAATGCAATTAAAAAGTGCAGTGATTGGCTGGGGGTCATCATGAGATAATGAGATGTATAACTGTGTGTCATCAGCATAACTATGGAAACTTATCCCATGGCTCCTGATGACTCCACCAAGCGGCAGCATGTACAAATTAAAATGTAGGGGGCCTAAAATATAGCCTTGGGGTTCACCATAGTTAAGGCCGAGATACACTGAAGCAGACTCCGTATACGCGCGTATGCGCGCATATTTTGTGCGTATGTTTTCGCTTCTATACTTTCAAGCTATCAGCTTTCAAACGCTCGCGTTCTCCTTGTTGTAATATGAGCAGCTGAGCACGGAGGGGGACTCAACTGAGCTCGCTGATTGGTCACTTTGACACGCCTACTGAAATGATTGACAGATTTCAGTCAGCTCAAAGTGAAACCTATCATGAGCAGCTCGCTGAAGACCGCGGCGGTGTTCTATACGGTGTTTCTACTATATATGTTATAAAAAGTTCTCTCAGAAATAAAAATAATAACAGGGAGTGCTTTTCCTGCAGCACACAGCCCACCAGGGAATATATAAAACATCGCGCACCCAGGTAGGACCTGAATTCATTCATTTCATTCATCGAGTGAACGGAGGAAGAAGCGGTTACTTGACTTTAGGCAAAAAAACAAAAGAAAAGGCCCGATCAGCGATAAAAAAGAGGAATTTATTTAATTTGTGTAACATACAAAACAGTCCGGCGCCGGGGAAGTTTAGGTCAGACACCGCGCATCGCGTATGCGCATCGCGTATGCGTAGTAAAAAAATACTTTTGCGCGTATTTGCCCTGAGGGGCTACGCGGGGCTACGCTTTTGCCATAGCGTACGTACGCTGCGTATAGGCGTATCGTGAGGACGCTCGAGTGTATCTCGCCCTTTAGCTTCATGGATCTGTGAGGAGCATGTATCCAGGCAGACCCACTGAGCAACGGGTGGGAGGGAGCCTCCTTTCCCCTCCTGCCCCTCTCACATACACGTGTCACAGAATACACATGCCCTCCAGACTGACAGCCCTCGCGGCTGCATGGAGAGCATGCAGACCAGGTCACTGGGTTATGTCCACCGTGACTTTGGGACTCAGACTGCAGTTATTCAGACGTCCTCCTCCTTTCTTGGGGGTGCTGTCGTCAACAATCAGGCCAGAATGTGCACATGTCCTGAGAAAGGAAATTTGCATCATGATGCAGAAAGGGGCCATAAAAATGGTGCCTGTTCACAATGTAAACAAAGGCCATTACAGCAAGTATTTTGTGGTCCCAAAGCGGGATCAGGGCTTGAGGCCAATTTTGGACCTGAGAGGTCTGAACAAGAGGATAAGTACACACAAATTTTGCATGTTAACACTAAAGCAGGTGCTCTACTCGGTACGACTGAGAGACTACTTCTGCAGTGTCAACCTGAAGGACGCTTTCTTCCACATAAGCATCAGGCACAGCCACAGAAAATTCCTGCGCTTCGCCTTCGAGGGCAACAAGTACGAATACCAGGCAATGCCTTTTGGCCTAAAAACCGCACAACGGAGTTTCACGAAATGCCTGGAGGCGGCCTTAAGGGGTCAGGGTGCTCAATTATTTGGACGACCTGTTGATTTTGGGAGACAACAGGGCCCAGGCAAAGTTGTACACAGACATAGTGATGTTTCATTTGAAAGCCCTGGGGTTTGTTCTAAACCTACAGAAGAGCAATTTGTCTCCATCCTAGATTACTGTATTTCTGGGAGTAGAGCTGAACTCCATTCTGTACAGAGCCAAGCTCTCAGAGGCACAGGTTTCAGCATTGCAACTTTGCCTAGCACACTTTCAGCTAGGCAGGACAGTGTCTCTCAAGCTCTGCCAGCGTCTGCTTGGCCTCCTGGCAGCAGGAAAAGTTTGCATTCCTCTAGCCTTATTAAATATGCGGCCCTTTCAGATCTGGCTCAACAAACAAACGCAGCTTGCCCCTCCTCGACGGACGAGGATGATGACTGTCAACCCAGAGTGCATGAAAGCTCTGGAACCATGGAGGCGCCCCACAGTGTTCAGCACAGGTGTCACATTGGGAAGGGTTCTGTCCCGGGTCCTTGTGACGACAGATGCGTCAAAAACAGGGTGGGGAGGACTCTGCAGGAACCAGTACACCCGCGGGGTCTGGAACCAGCAAGAGGCCCGGCTACACATAAATCTCCTGGAACTGAGAGCAGTGTTTTTGTCTCTGAAACACTTCTTCAGGAAGGGGCTGATTTCAAACCGACATGTCCTGGTAAAATCAGACAACAGGTGCACCGTGGCCTACATCAACAGACAAGGAAGGACACGGTCCCAACCCCTCCTGAGGTTGACAAACAAATTACTCACATGGTGCAGCCCCAGGGTTCTGTCATTGAGGGCAACCCACGTGCCAGGCGAGTTAAACCACGGGGCAGACGCCCTATCAAGGGGTCCCTCCTCCCCTCAGAGTGGTGCCTGAACCCACGCATTGTGGACCAGATCTGGGCACAATATGGGAAAGCAGACGTAGATCTTTTCGCCTGCAGCAAAAACACGCACTGCGTCCTGTACCATTCGATACGGGACTCAGTTGCACCACTGGGGATAGATGCCCTGATGTACGGCTGGCCAGCAGAGAGGAGGTATTACACTTTTCCTCCTGTCCCCCTAATTCAGGCAATGCTGGAGCGTGTACGCAGGGGAGCTCTCTCTCTCCTACTGGTGGCTCCCAAGTGGCCAAAGAAGGCATGGTTTGCAGAAGTGATTTCACTACTGGTGGGGACACCATGGCAGCTGCCCCTCCACAGGGACCTGCTGACCCAGGCCCATGGACAGATACTGCATCCACGTCCAGAACTGTGGCAGCTCTAGGTCTGGCCGCTGAGAGGGACCGGTTAATGGCTTCTGGTCTGCCCAGTAATGTGGTAAACACAATACAGGGAGCGAGAGCACAGTCCACTCAGACCCTCTATGCACGTAAGTGGCGTGTGTTTGAGACCTGGTGTCTGGAGAGGAATATCACTCCATATTCCTGCGACCTAGTCCAGCGTCTCACCTTTTTGCAGGACCTGCTGGAGAAGGGAGGCTCATTTTCCACCATTAAGGTCTTCTTATCCGCCGTCTCGGCATGCCACGAAGGGTGGGGAGGTAAATCCCCTGGTGCCCACCCTCTCATGATACGGTTCATGAAGGGTGTGCTGAGGAAGATGCCCCCAAGCAGGACTTTGGCCCTTCAATGGGATCTGCCTCTTGTGCTGGACGCACTGTGTGAACCACCATTCGAGCCTATTAGCAGCATTAAGATAGACTTGTTATCTTACAAGACTGCATTGCTCCTAGCTTTGTGCTCAGCAAAGCGTGTGGGAGACCTTCAGGCTCTATCAGTGCATCCAATCTGTACTAGATTTGCCCCAGATGTGTCAAAGGTCACCCTACGTCCAAACTTTGCCTATGTACCTAAAGTCCCGACTCTAAATCCAAGAAGTCTGGACTTTGAACTGTCAACTTTTCCTCCTCCCCCTGCTCTGTCAACAGAGCAGAGGCGTCTGAACGTGCTCTGCCCCGTGAGGGCCTTGAGCGCCTACTTGGAGAGAACTAACAGTTGGCGCAAGACAAATCAGCTGTTTGTCTGTTTCGCTAATCCTGCTGCAGGCAGAGCCCTGTCAAAACAGTGCCTCTCCCACTGGGTGACTGAGGCAATTAAGAGGGCATACAGCAGCAAAGGTCAGCAGGTGCCCAGTGGGGTACATGCTCACTCAACCCGAGGCCTAGCCCCTTCCTGGGCCCTATTCAGAGGTGTTCCAGTGGCAGATATCTGTGCAGCTGCTAGCTGGTCATCATCAAACACATTTGTGAAACATTACAGTCTAGATGTCACATTACGTGACGTGACTCAAGCTGTTCTCTCTACCACAGAGAAATGAGCAGCTGACGCCTGTTGTCTAAGGCAAAAGTTCTCATAAGTATGCATTTCCAGAGCATTTCCAGGGCGTGATTGAATTGTGTTCCCATAGTCATGTGGTTGCACCGCAGTGGACTGACTGATAAGGGAACTGAAAGTTATGCACCATAACACATGTTCCCTGAAGGAAAGGAACAAGGTGCAACCCATGTTTGCCCTTTCAATGCCCAAGCTCAGTGAAGTGCACTTATAGGATGAGGGTGGGTCGTCAGCCTCTTTTATGTAAGGAGGGCGGGGCCTCCTTGCTGACGCCCACCTGCCTTAAAAGGCGTGATTGTATTTCTTCAGGTGAACCGCGCGGGGCGTAATTCCCATAGTCATGTGGTTGCACCTTGTTCCCTTCCTTCAGGGAACATGAGTTATGGTGCATAACTTTCAGTTTTCCTTACTGAAAATGAATGGAGCTCTCTTCACATCCTTCAGACACGTTGAACTGTTTAAAATACTTACTGCTCATTTCAACTTTTTTGTTTTAATTTCAATTTGTTTCTAATATTTATGTTTTCCCCCTCCTTTTTAAAGCTTATTTATGCAAATTTCATCTTGTGCTCCTTTCAGTTTATTTTTGCTTAATTCCACTTTTTCAGCAATTGTTTTAGTGTTTTTCTGCTTATATAGCCTTTCTTCCGCAATATTTCTTCTCCAATTTCCACCATTTGTAATTTCCTACAACTTCATTTTCTAATCATTCCCACTTTTTATGCTCCTGCCAGTTTCTTTCTGCTAATTTTAGGTTTTCAGCTACTTTTTGTCTTCTTTCAGCATTTTCCTGCCCATTAAAAAATAATAATTTTTGTGTGTGTGCTAATTTCAGGCTGTGTTTCTCTATTCAGCCTCTCTCAGCTAATTAAAGCTTCTTATTCTGCTATTTTTTTATTACACATTTCTACCATTTTTCTGCTTTCTGTCTTTATTTTCCTGTTGTCAGCAAATGTCCATCCATCATCTTTTACCTGCTTCTTCCATTTTGGGTCACGGTGGTCGCTGGTGCCCATGTCTGGCGATCGCTGTGTGGGGGCAGGGTACACCCTGGGCAGGTCGCAGGTCCATCACAGGGCCACATAGAGACAAACAACCATTCACTCTCTCACTTGGGACAATTCAGAGTTACCAATCAGACTAACATGCATGCTTTTGGTTTATGGGAGGAAACTGAAAGTTATACACCATAACTCATGTTCCCTGAAGGAAGGGAACAAGGTGCAACGTAAATGCTATGGGAAATTGCGCTCCGTGCGATTACCTGAAGGAATACAATCACGCCTTTACGGCAGGGGCGTCAGCGTCGCGCCAGAGGCCTGGCCCTCTGGGTACTTAAGCCGCTGACGCCCATCCATCATTCTCCAAAATTCACTTCACCGAGCTTTCAGCATTGAAAGGGCCAGGTATGTTGCACCTCGTTCCCTTCCTTCAGGGAACATGAGTTATGGTGCATAACTTTCAGTTCCCTTATCAGTCATGTCACTCGGTGTAACATAAATGCTATGGGAACGTAATTCAATCACGCCCTTGAAATGCTCAGTAAAATGCATGCTAGTGTGAACATCTGCCTTTATTCAGCAGGCATCTCAAGGCTGCTTTCTACTGTGTGTTAGAAAGGACAGCCTGAGTGACATCACACGCAGTAACATCCAAACTGTAATGCTTTGCAAAAGTGTTTGTTGAGCTCCAGTTCGCAGCAGCACAGATGTCTGCAACTGGTACACCCTTGAACAGTGACCACGAGGTGGCCAAGCCCCGAGTAGAGTGAGCGTGCACTCCAGAGGGTGCCTGTTGACCTTTGCTACTGTACGTCCTTTTTATGGCCTCAGTCACCCAATGTGAGAGGCGCTGCTTTGATAGGGCCTTCCCTGTAGCTCAGGGGTGGGCAATTATTTTTTCCATGGGGCCACATGAGAAATAGAAAATATTGTGGGGGGCCGGGCGAAATGACATAATTCAATACTGCATAATATTAATAGTATTTCTTTATTAAAAGCAGTAAATATCATTGTTTAGACAAACTGGTAAAAGTATTAGTTATGATTAATCAACAAAATAAAAAGCATGAGTGGACATTTTTGAGGGCTAACGTTGTCTTGTGACTTGACAACAATTCAATCATGCAAATTGCGCATGTCTTGATTTACATATTGCATCATTTTGTACGTGAATTTAAAAAAAACACATCAAAATTAAAGCAATGCAGTCCACAAATGAGGTAAAATTAGAAACTGTTTTTGTTGTAACTCCCCTTACGGGGGCCGGTCAGAGTCAACCAAAGGGCCGCATGTGGCCCTGGGGCCATACAATGCCCAGGTCTGCTGTAGCTGGTGCAGCAAAACACACAAACAGTTGATTTGTTTTTCTCTATTCAGCTGTTCTCTGCATGTAAATGCTTAAAGCTCTCACGGGCAGAGAGCCTTCAGCCTTCCCTGTTCCTGAGTGAGGACAGGAGCAGGTGGAAAAGAAGAGAGATCAAAGTCCAGACTTCTGGGGTTTAAAGTCAAAACCTTGGGGATATATGCGGGATTAGGCCTTAGGGTGACCTTTGACCCATCAGGGGCAAACCTGGTACATATTGGATGTACGAACAAAGCATGGAGGTCACCCACACGTTTTGCCGAGCAAAGAGCCAGGAGAAGAGCGGTCTTATAAGATAATACATCTATCTTAATCTCGCTCAGTGGTTCGAATGGGGGGGTCACAGAGAGCCCCCAAGACCATACTAAGATCCCATCCAGGGGTCAAGATCCTGCTGGGCGGTCTCTTCCTTCGCACGCCCTTCATAAATCCTATTATGAGCGGGTGCGCGCCAGGCGTCCTGCTCCCCCAGCCCTCGTGACAAGCTGAAATTGCTGATAAGAACACCTTAATCGTCGAGAAAGAGCGACTTTTCTCCAACAGGTCCTGAAGAAAGGTGAGGAACTGGGCCAAGTCACATGAATAAGAAATAATATTTCTTTCTGTGCACCAAGCTTCAAAAATACGCCATTTTCGGGCATAAAGGGACTGTGTTGACACAGCTCTGTCACGAATGGGTTTTGGATTCAAAGACAGTCAGAGACAGGAGTGCAAAAAACAAGAACAGTTTTTATTAATTTACTGCTGGTAGCTGGAGAGATGGGTCAGGGTCCAGGTGGGAGTCCACTCTTCTTAAAACAGTCAGGGTCGTTACCGTGGTCAGAGAGTCAGACAATATCCAAAGAGGGACAGGCAAGGCAAAGAATCTGTAGTGCAGGCGTGAGGTCAAAACTAGGCAAGGTAATCCAGTCTGTGGCATGAAACAGGAAACTATGATGGCTTCAAAATCAGAGACCATGAGAGGTGTAATAATTCAGCACTGGTGGAGAGTGAGAATGCATTCATTCATTCATTCAACCTTTATTTAGTCAGGTAAATCTTTTGAACCTCATGGGCTCATTTACGAAAGCGACCTGCTAAAACTAAAGAACAATGAACAGCAATGGTAGAATTTCCTTAAACAATAAACAATCAAACAATAAACAATAGAAAACAAAAGAGAGAGAAAAAAAAAAAATATATATATATACATATATATATATATATATATATATATATATATACATATATATATACATATATATATATATATATATATATATATATATATATATATATATATATATATATATATATATATATATATATATATATATATATATATATATATA
>JBBPBX010034533.1:12449-24548 GCA_038048925.1 Garcialebias charrua
TATATACTGTATATATATTTTATATTTTATATATATATATATATATGTTCAGTATACATATATATATATATATGTTATATATAGTTATGTATATATATTTAAATAGTTATATAAATGCTTATCTGAATATATATGTATAATTACAGTATCTGAATATGTATACATAATGTGTGTGTGAATAAATTGCATCTTTGGTTGTATCTTGCTAAACATGTCATACATTAAAGTATTGTATTCCACCAAAATTATTTAAATATGCTAAACTATACGTTCCTATACATGCAGTTTTAATAGCTGTATGCCTCAAATTTAAATATGTGACAGTGGGATTACTATTCAGCGTGTTATGCTCGATTAAAAGCGCTGATACTTTATTGTGCCAGCCAAATACTGTAAGGCTGAGTGGAGCCATAGATATATATGCTATAGGAGCCAAGATGGTCTAGTGGCAGGGCTTTTGACTACGGATCCGAAGGTTGCGGGTTCGCGCCCCGGCCACTACCCAGCTTGGGGTGTCTATGAGTGCACACCTATTTCTCCAGCTCCCCGAGCGCTTTCGGGCTGCTCACTGCACCACCTGGTAGGTGGTTGGGTTAAATGCAGAGACGAATTTCGTCTGTGTATGGGAACATACGCAGATGACAGGAATAGACATTATTATTATTATTATTATATCGATGAGTGGAGCGGACGACAGCTCCAAGATGGCCGCCTGAAATCTCGTCTGCTCCATGGGGTATCTAGTAATTCTATATGATATCTATGGTTGTGATGCTACTTATCTACATTTTTTATCTACATTTGGGCCAAACCGGAAATTGTAGTTGTATCCCTCCGCGAGTTAAAGATATTAAATAGATTTTGGTTCAAAATAAACTAGCAGTTTATTTTTTATTCATAATATATATATTTTTTCCAATATTAAAAAACAATGTCAAATAGTATAACAAATCAAAATTTTACATAATAAAAAATATATACAGTAGGGCGGAGCGGAGTGATTATTTTTCTCGGTTCAACCTCTTCCGGTCCTCTTTCCAGCTTCCCGTGCGACATGGTGAGTGTGTTTCACAGACGGTGGCAGGAACAAACCAAATTTAGTATATTTTACCCGAAATTGTGGACATAATTATAGTATTTTAGATGTAACAAACACACAGTTAACACTCAGTGTTAAGAACACAAGTTTAAATACTTTTAGGCGAGTGAAAAATGACTCGGGGCCTAATGCTAACCGCTAGCACGCTAACCTTTTTGTGCATGCGTTAGGTCAGATGCAGATGAGTAATCCGTCAATAACTTAAAAACCAAGACCCAGATAATGTTATAAGTTATAATGGTATAAGTTCAGATGTGTTCATAATCGAGCAATTTAAAGACCCAAGTTCGATATTTCGTAAACACGGTACAACGTTTTGTCTTGCAATGGCGCTCGGTACAAGACGCCGCAACCATCTCATGCTGAAGACTTTTGGTCAAAATATATCGCTACAAGACAGTACAGCAGAATTCGTTATTTTCATTATTTCATTATAGTGAAGTGGAAAACGTGATCTTATGACGGTAACATGTTAATGGCTCTTTTTGTGAGTCAAATGGCATTTTCAGACTATGGCAGTCACATTTACTGAAATACTCCACCACAGGTGAAGTGGAGTTCTAGATTGTCATCACAATAAGTCATGGATGGAGTCGATGTCAATTGTATTTATATAGCACATAAAAACAACCGAAGCCGACCAAAGTGCTGTACAGTTAAAAAATAAAATTAAAGGTAAAATGCATCTAGTGCCACTAAAACAATAAAGTTACGGTAACAGTAAATACACAACAGTGCTCAAAATTTGTTCTCGGACTCTGCATGGATCAAATGCAAAGTAAAACAGATGAGTCTTGAGCAAAGATTTAAAAGTCTCAACAGTCTGAGCTAGGGATGCACCGATAAATCGGCCGATCGATCGGCTCCGATTTCCTTAATTTGGGGAGATCGGTGATCGGCCTATCTTTAAATGAGAAGCCGATTTTATCTACCGATTTTATCTGCCTCAACAAAGGTTGGAAAATCCTGAAAATTTAGGGTGCATTTTGACCTTTTAACACCTGAAAATCTGTATCGGCCAAAATCGGAATCGGCAGGTCAGACTTTCTAAAAATCGGTGATCGGCCAGAAAATTGAAATCGGTGCACCCCTAGTCTGAGCGCTCTTTAAATTCTCAGGTTAACTGTTCCACAGCTTTGGAGCAGCAACCGCAAAAGCCCCATCACCTCTGGACTTCAGTTTGGATCTGGGGACATCTAAGAGAAACTGGTTGGTAGACCAGAGTGCTCTTAAAGGAGTGTAGGTGTTAACAAGCTCACAAAAATATGACGGGGCCAGACCTTTTTAAGATTTTAAAAACAAGCAATAAAATCTAAAAATCAATCCGATAGTGGACAGGGAGCCAGTGAAGAGATGCCAGGACAGGGGTTTTGTGTTCATATTTTTTAGTTGATGTTAAGACGAGCTGCTGCGTTCTGGACAGATTGTAAACGATGCAAAGATGATTTGTCTAAACCAACATACAGTGAATTACAGTAGTCCAAACAAGAGGTAATAAAAGCGTGAATCACCTTTTCAAGGTCTCTGAAAGAGACAAGACTTCACCTTGGCAATGGGTCCCTCAAGGGTCAGTAGAAGAGCCACTACGTTTTCATTTATATGTTGCCTTTGGGGACCATTTTGAGCAAACATCACTTTCTGTTGCTTTGCTCATTATTTTCTGGTTTATCTGCTCATTAAGCTAGACGGCACCAATCAACTTAAACCACTCTTGTAATGTCTGTATGACATTAAAACTCAGTTAAAAAAACTTTCTTAATCTCCGTGAAAATATGATAAAGTCATCAGCTCCAGTAATTGTATTATTGTACTCTTCGCTCCTTGGCTTAGGTGTTTTCAAATACTTTGCTTATAATAGTTTGAAACTATAAATCAACTGTTGCTCCTGAACCTTTTCTTTTTTTAACATTTAAAAATCTCTTTACTGTTTTACAGACCAAGAAAAGGAGAAATAACGGTCGTGCCAAGAAGGGCCGTGGGCATGTGCAGCCCATCCGCTGCACCAACTGTGCCCGCTGTGTCCCCAAGGACAAGGCCATTAAAAAGTTTGTCATCAGGAACATTGTGGAGGCGGCGGCCGTGAGAGATATCTCAGAGGCCAGTGTTTTTGACTGTAAGTGAATTTTCTGAGCCAGTGTGCCTTACACCTTAGATATTCAACTCCACATTTGTGCTGTATCACAAGTGCAATTTTGGTATTTGACCCTGATCTGTATATTGCTCTCTACAGCATATGTTCTGCCCAAGCTCTATGTGAAGCTGCACTACTGTGTCAGCTGTGCCATCCACAGCAAGGTAGTGAGAAACCGCTCCTGTGAGGCCAGGAAGGACCGCACCCCACCACCAAGATTCAGGCCCGCTGTGAGTATATAGTGTTGTCAAATCCTTTCAGATCAACTAATGTCTTGTCAGGGCTGCATTATCTTTGATCAAAACAAAATAATTAATAGGTCAGACTACAAATAGTTTGAAATTACCTGTTTATAAAACAATTTACAAATGTGTACCGTATGTTTGCAGTGTGAGGCAAGTATTGATTCAGTTTTTTGTTTTAACAGGCTGGTGGCCCACCGAGACCTCCTCCAAAACCCATGTAAAGCAGAATCTCAAGATGCTGTACACCTAAAGAGTAAAATAAAAAGGATCTGTACAACTCGTGTGGTTAATTCTGTTGAGTTTCTGTGCTTGTACAAAAGAGTTGCTCAAAATTTTTTACTTTTTTATTTGAAGTAAACTTTTACAGTACAAACCGTACAGCAGTTAAGGATCAAATTACGCCGATGCAAAATTACATATATTTAGAAAGGCTTTGCTGTTGTGTTGTACATATATTTAGAAAAGCTTTGCTGTTGTGTTGAGCAGTATAAGAAAAGTCAGGCTTTCCAAGCTACCAAAAACAGACAAAAGAAGCACAGAAGGAAAACCTCACAAAATGTGGACATTTTTTTAAAAGTATAATCTTGAGCTGGAGTTGACAATTTTCCTCTCAAAATCAAATACAAATCTAATCAGATGTTGGCTTGTGGGAAATTACTTTGGTATAGTAATCACGTTAAAAAGCACAAACAATCTTGTCACAATACAATGCCAAACATTAACCCATGTAAAGTTGCTCAAAAGGGAAAAATACAGATTATTTTTTACGTTTCTTTAAAAGAGCTCTGTCAAGTTTGAAGACTAAAAGGGTTCTAGCCAGAGTTGACCAATAGTTGAGTTTTAGCATAATTTGAGATTATGCACAATTTTTTTTTTTTTTGTAATTCACCACTACCTACAGTATTCAGTTTTTATGAACTGCAGCTGATCAAAAACGCCAACTAAAGGCACATGAATAATAAAATCAAGAGGGTCTGTCCCTGGATGGATTGAACAAAACTACAGTAAAGGGTCAGTCATCTAAACTGCTCTTGTGCACAACACTTGGCTTGTTTGACTTCACAATTTTATTTATTTATTAAACTTATAACTGGCCCTGGAACATCTTTCTCACATGAAATTAATGTTCATTGCACTTTAAAGGATCTCACAAAACAAAGTGCTTTAAATTTTGATACGTTTCAGCTTTGTCCAAATTTAACAAAACATTTGAAATTTCTGCCAAGATATCACAAAGTGCCCAACGGTCACATATCGTGATTCTTTGGCTTAACTAAAACGTATTCGATGCTTTAATAAACAACACTCAATTTAAAATCATGTTCCCTCATTCATAAATATTTTGAAACGTCTGCACATCCTTGCCTCTAAAAAAACTAACCCTGAACCATAAGGTGAAAACTGGGTTTAGCAGGACAAAACAAGGAAGTTTACAATATTGTACTAACAACCACTTAAGAGCCAAACAGCTGATCTTTCAATTTGGTTAGCAATAAAATATCTAAGCTGAAAAAACCCCAATGTAAACAAGTACCATTGTACACAGAGAAGCTAAAGGGCAGAAGTTTGTAGACAATTTTAATGATTACCAGCACATATTTTGTTTTTTTACAAGTTTGTCAATAGTGAAAAAAAGAGCAGCTTTCATGCTCTGCATAATTTCACTACTATTATCTGGTACTGTAAATCTCATATGCAAATATGATAAACACAAAAAAAAAATTGTAATGAAATATGTGATCCTGAATTCTTTAGGTCCAAACTGTCATCTGGACAGTAATATAAATATAATCTGATGTTGCGTAAAGAAAATGAATCAAAAGTGACAGTAAATTTCTGCAGAAATAACCCAAAATAAAACAAACTTAAAATATGGATGGCTATCACTGAAGCTTCTTGATTTTTTTTTTTTTTGTCATTTCAACTTTTGACAGCCATGTTTGGTCATGGCAGTAAATTTACTTGGAATTTTTTTTTCCTTTCACTTAAAAACAGCTACAGTAAAACTTCAAAATAGACAACTTGACCTCGAGTATCACCCACAAAGATCTGTTAAGACATGAAGGCTGGCAGCTCCAGTCTGGGAAATAAAGTGAAGAAAGGCACAATACAATTACAGAACACCATAATCATTTTAAATATAGCAAAAATAAATATTTTAGATATTAGTGATTATGATTTAATGTATTTTTAATTTAAAAGAAAACACTCGAGATAACCTCTTAGAACTCTAGCTGTGATTTTTGACCACATCAGAGCAGAACAACCCACCAGTGTTTCCTCACACTTTGAGACGTGCAGATCATTAAATTCTATAAAGTAGTTTAATGTTTCAATTCTGGCAGGAATCAGTGCAATAAAAGCAGTCAGAAAAACAATCAATTCATACACTATCCCACATGGCATCAACACAAGCAAAGGGATTCATTTTTCAACTAAAAACAAAAGGTCCTTAGATTACCGTATTTCAAATACACACACACACACATATAGAGATCCCTTCATTCAAAAAAATCAAAGTGCATTGCTAATTCACAGACGACACCACCCTCAAACATTTAGTGTGACAAATGTGGACCTGGGTTTTGAATTTGATCTGCACTTTGTGTCATAAGAAGTGATTGACCCAAAGTTGAAAATGTTAAGAAATTCAAGGTCTGCTAACATTTTCTGTTACCGGTATTTTAAAATGGAGCATGTAAACCTGCACATAATTAATCGTAGGCAAATATACAAACAATATTTGTCTTTTTTATGTCATCTTTTCTAAACTGGAAAAGCGTGGTATATTTTAAGGTTATAGATATTAGTCAGATTTGACCACTATATTTTGTGCATGCAGTTTGAATCTTGAATTTTTGTGCAAGGCACATTTGTGGATGAAGAAGTTCACTTACTTCAGGAATATTTTATTTAAAACTGAACGTCATATGTGTTTGGTATTTAGTCAAAAACAATCAGAACCACTGTTACTGAGAATAATAAAAATGGATCTTTTAATAATATACATGTCCAGTTTCAGCGACTCCTTTAACTCATGTGCAGAACAAATCTAGCCAGGTCCTTGTTTGTGTGAAAATAAACTCAAGAGTAAAGCAAGTTGTCGTAACTTTTCACTTCAGTCATTGATGTGCTCTCCACGGACAATGTGTGAAGAAAATTCGTATCGGTCCTGGCTGCGGTAGCCGCAGATGTTACATTCAAAAGGCTGTCGAAAACCATGGCAGCCCATGTGAATGGTGAACATGACATGGTCCAGGAAAAGCACTCGGCAGTGCTCGCAACGAAAGGAACGCACCGCTCGCCCCTCCCCATCAACAACCCTGAACACCTCCTTAGAAGTGGAGGAGGGTACTGTAGGTGAGCTTGAGGTTGGAGCAAAGGCAGGAGGTGGGAGGGCTGAGTGTGCCCCATTTTCTCTCTCCACTTCGTGGTCTTTGGCGTAGATGGGGCTGTATCTGTCCTGACTTCTGTGGCGAAAGGTGGGAGGTCTTGTGACATGGTTATTAGAGTGAAAAAGATTATGCCCGTTGTTACTGTGCAACGCTGGAAGTGGAGCAGTGCTGTTGCACAGCTCATCTGGCATGCTTTCTGTGTCCGTAGAGTCCTGGCAACCATTGCTAGGTGAGGCTGCATGGCTTCCATCAGCAGTCAGGTCTTCGTGACACTCTGCTTCCCTTCCTCCTACAGCCCCCAGCCCAGTCCCTGTGCAATCCAACCTTGGGCCTAAAGCACCAGAAGTGTGAGCGGAGCTGAGGATCGGCCGGAGTTCTGTCAAACAAGGATGAGTGGTGGGAAGGTGGAGAGGCCTAAGTTTGTCAGATGCCACTCCTTTATTACCTGCTACACCCACTGTGTATTCTCCAAGGCCAGTAAAGTGTGGTGCTTCAAGGTCCCCTGATTGCAGGTCTTCACTTTTATCCAAATCAGCTGTCAGCTCATAAGGTCCATCTGCAAAGTTGAGCCGGATGTGCTTTTGCCCTGCAACACAGAGACAAACAATTTAATGAGTGTAGAATCCAAGTGTCTTTTATTTTTTATAAAATAGCAGGTAGCTCACTCAGATAAATAACCAGCTTACCAGGACGTTTGCATTTGTGTAGATCTTATGGCTAAACTATTGATAAATGCAATAAAGCAAGGATTTCCTCAGCTTTTGGCGGGGGGGTTAAATACTTTATGTTAAGCAATTGTTTTTATTTGTTAATTTCCTAAAACCATCCACACTGACTCTAAATGCTCACCTACAAATTTTTGTGGTGTGGATCTTTTGCGTTTGGTGATGCTGTTGGCGAGCCGATCAATAAATGCCATCTTGTCTGAGGAGGGCTGCGGAAGAGAGTCTGGTACAAACTCTAGCTCTCTCATCTCCTCTCCTGGACAGAGTACAAACAAACTGTTATGTTTTTTTGTTTTTGTTTTCCCTCTTTCTTTTCTTAATGTTCAAACATAATTTCTAAACCTTCTTTTGGAGCTACAAGGTAATGAGAGGAGGGTTTTGTGCATCACCTCGTTAAGGACGAAGACTACGTTTCTAATTTAGATGTTCGTACAATCTTTTTTGGAAGGGGATATTGAAGTGAAAGCATTGTGTTAAGAATCTATATTTTACCTATATTTTGTGCATTATTCAGCGATTGTGATTCCAGACTTTGTAAGTAGCCATGGCAACGTTCGCGGTGCTCCTCCAGGGTGCTTTGCTGCTTGTAACTACGGCCGCAATAACTGCATTTATATGGCTTCCCTACAGTTGGAGAAGATACTGCAGACATAGTAGGAATATGTCGTTATAAATGTAAAGGTACTCCTCTACTAGAGAAAAATACAAACACACATCAGGCTGAAATCTGTCTTACCTGCATGAGTGCGTAAGTGGCCAGTAAGGGCGTCTCGTCTTCGACATGCATAGCTGCAAAAGGGACATTTGAAAGGCTTCTCACCCGAGTGCAGCTTGATGTGACGAAGTAGGTTACCCTTTTGTGTGAAGGAGGCACCACACTGATTGCACTGAAAGGGCCGCTCCCCTGCAGATAGGTCAAATCTGTCAGCTCACTTTAACAATACATGACATAAGACAGATATTGCAAATGTACCAGGGCATCTAAAAGTGTTGGAAAACAACTGAGCAGCTTCACTTTTACTATTAGTATTATTATTCCAGCATTGTTTCTTTACTAAAGAACACATCAGTTATATCAGAACATTTCAGGAAAAAATTGGCAGCCATTGTTGGACATTTCATTTTTTAGAACTCTAGTTTGCCAACAGCAGCAACAGCGAGAACAAATTCAAACAGCCTTTGCTTCAAAAGTAAAACAGAATAAAAACTTAACATCATCCACAGTCAAGTTACAAGGTGCTGAAGTGTTTTCTAGCTTAGAAAAAGATGAGTATGAGATATACGAATATTTTCCAATTCAGATTATTTACTTAAAAAATACATTTTTTTGTGAAATTATTAATCTGAACCTAACTGAGTCACCTGTATGGCTGCGTTTGTGCACCATGAGAACATTAGGCCCGATGCAGATCATTCCACAAATGTCACACTTGAGCTTTCCATTTGGCAGTCTGGTGGCTCCAGTTGGTATGGTCTCAGGATTAGTGAGCTCCCTGTAGCCTCCACCAGACTCCGATTCCTGACCTGGACCTTCTTCCTCTACCTGCTCTGTCTTTTCATCTTCATGACCGCGACCTAAGTCTTCATCGCTGTACAGCTCCACTTTAATACAGTTGGCTACAAAGGCACAGGCACCATGTGGAGAAAGCATGCCATTAGTTATGAAGGTTTTCACTAATTATACCCTTACACAAATAGTGTATTAGAAACAAAAAAGATGATGGCTTAATTTCACACTCACCATTGAGGGAACGACTTGGAGAGTTCTCCTTGCTATTTGGGGTGCTCACTGTTGCGCCTCCAAAGGCCCCAGAAAACTCTCTCTCCAGTGAAGAGTCTCCACTGCCTGAAAACATAAAGATGAGAAACACAAAATTTCACTTTAACAATACTCAAGTTTAGAAAACAGATACATCAGCCATTAAATACAAACTTACCTGATATGTATGATCTGCCATTACAGTCATCTACATCCATGCTAGTTCAAGAAGAATTCTGAAATTAAATTTAAGTTGAGGATGAATAATTTCCTCACGCACTTATTAAAGTGAAACTCAAAACTTCATTTATCAAAGCAAAAACATTTGTAGGTAGAGGTGTAAAGAGGCTGAACATTTTCAGGTAATTTCCTAAAAGTTTCCATAGAAGGTTAAGCTGGGGAATTTTGGAAAATTCCAAATTGAAAACTTATCATAAAAATTATAGGAATTAAATGGGCAGCAGGATAATTTACACAAACTGTATCACAACCAAACATACGTATTACTACTTTGTTCAGTCATAGGCAGATACTGTCACAGGCCACATATGAATTTGAACCACAGTTTAAGAAAGGAACTAATTTAATTGAGTATGATGACATGTCAACTTTAATAATGGATTTTGACGATTTCTGAATTTTTTTGCAATAATCTTTTTCCAAATTTGTGCACACCACTCTGAACAACAATATTCACATTAAATTACTTTTGTTCTCATTGTATTCACATAAAAACTAAATTATGATCAGTAAACTGACTTTTGTTCTCATTGTATTCACATAAAAACAAAATTACGATCAGTAAACTACATATCACAAAAAAAAATCATTGAAATATCTAAATTGGTGCACAGATGTCAAATTTCATTCACAGAAGTTTGAACAAAATTGTTTACATGTTATTTGATCACAATCATGGGTTTTTATCATGTATCTACATAAAAACTAAAAGCATTTCATTAAACTGTAACTAGTTACAACTCTCAACAAAACTCTTGCACATTACTATTTTAATCTGTCGAGGTGACAACCATTTTTTAAAAACTTTTCATTGCATGGTGAAGCAATGATGAAATGTGGTTGTAAAGATAGAAAAAATAAATTAATATTTAAAATTCCAGTTAGTTACCATAAAAAGTTTACAAATTTTGTATTCTTGTAATTTTGCAACTCTATTTGCAGGTAGGTCAAAATTCACATCACAAATGACAACCTGGATAAATGCAAGTTTAGCAACTGTCAAGTTTACGAATGCAAGGCTGAATCTGCCACATTCAACGCTTTAATGCATACTAAAGCACAAACACCGACAACATTTAGCAGATATATTTAACATATTCCGGGGATACTAGCAAGGATGTTCATACATTTTGGACGTCTCCAGTGCTTAACTACAGCATTAGCTTCTGCTAACCATAATCCTTGGGGAGGGGAAGATCAGCCATGGTTCAGGGAGTTGGGTTGTGGAACGTTTTGGAGAATGATGTTAAAGAGGCAAATTCAATGGCAATATTTAAGAGAATGATTAAGTTTAAATTCTTACAATCCTATTTCTAAATTAGTTTAAGTTATAAATTGTATGTTATGTTGATGGTTAAAAGCTTTGTTCATTTCTTTTGGAAATTGAAGAATTTGGTTGTGTGAATTGTTTGTTAGATAGATAAGGGGCAGATAAAATAAGATTTTTTTTCTTCAATCTGCTGCCTTTCATTTTATATTTGTGTTTTTTTCTTCTTTTTATGTGTATATTGTTGTGTATTTTATTATAAAATGAATGAATAAATAAAATCAATCAAATCAAATAAATCTGACCAACTACAGACTATTGGTAGCCATGTTGGGTTAGATTCTTACCTTACCACTCACAGACATAACTAACCTAACATCTCTTAAAGTTAAGATAATCTAAAGGTTTAGTTTTTCTATATTTCATATGAATGAATGTCCATTTAATCTGAAGTAGGCATTGTTAAGAGCGTTTATGTAACCGCGACACCGAGGGACCAGAAGTTGACGGCCTTGGCCGGTAGCTAACGTTAGCTTACTGTATGTCATAGAAATTACCAAGTTAGCTAAACTCAACTCCACAACCATACAACAGTCTGGCATAATGACAGCTTGTTATATCGGTGAGCAGGGTTAAAACGAAGAAATACGAACAATGGCATATATAAATAAAGTTGTTTAGTGACATTAATTTACTGTCTTTCGCTAATTTAGATACTGAAGTCTGTTCGACGTCATATTAAAGGCTAACATCGAAGCTAACAACAAACAGCCATTAGCCTAATGTTTCAGTAGCGGTTGCTATGGCAGCCACCGCCACCCTGAACGCGACGGCTAAGTACCGACTGAAAAGCTCGTTAAAAAACGGTAATGAGAGATAGGTATGGACATTTATAAGACTAACCGATTCCCCGGTGTCCAAAATCTTACCTGCCACTGCCAAAGCCGTTTCATTAAGGTTATTCAGAATTTTTTATCAGCCCGTTTGTGACGGTGACGTGCCCCGGAAGTAATTTCTTCCAGCTTCCGGTGTACTTGCCTTGTTTTGGTAGCGCAGCACAAAAAAAAAGGAAAAAAGAAGCAAACATTTTAATTATCACTGGAATAATAAGCCATTAGCCATGATAAGGAGTTTATCTAACCTGGAACACACTTATTTATTAGCTAATTAATGCTTTTTTATTTATTATTATTTCGATGTTTAAGACACCACTCACTCACACACACAATTTGAGGGGG
>JBBPBX010034534.1:9592-23593 GCA_038048925.1 Garcialebias charrua
ATACATACATATATATATATACATATATATATATACATACATATATACATACATATATACATACATATATATACATACATACATACATACATACATACATATCATACATACATACATACATACATACATACATACATACATACATACATACATACATACATACATACATACATACATACATACATACATACATACATACATACATACATACATACATACATACATACATACATACATACATACATACATACATACATACATACATACATACATACATACATACATACATACATACATACATACATACATACATACATACATACATACATACATACATACATACATACATACATACATACATACATACATACATACATACATACATACATACATACATACATACATACATACATACATACATACATACATACATACATACATACATACATACATACATACATACATACATACATACATACATACATACATACATACATACATACATACATACATACATACATACATACATACATACATACATACATACATACATACATACATACATACATACATACATACATACATACATACATACATACATACATACATACATACATACATACATACATACATACATACATACATACATACATACATACATACATACATACATACATACATACATACATATATATATATATATATATATATATATATATATATATATATATACATATATAATACAGGTAGTCCCCGACTTACGAGCGCTCTGACCTACGAGGTTCCGGACTTACGAGCTGGCGAATTTTTGGAAAAAACGCAAAAAATACCGAGTTTTTCTGTGTTTTTTCACCACAGTTCGTTAGCTAAACATGTGGACACACGTTTCCGATCATTTTTATGCACTCATAAGCAGTTTTTCGATGAAAAACGAGTGTTCGTAGTCGCGCTAGCAAAACCGTTCCAACTTACGAGCGAAATTCCGGACTTACGAGACACGTGGCAGTCGTTCCGAATTACGAGATTTCCGTGTTACGAGCAACTCGTTGTAACGGAACTCGCTCGTAAGTCGGGGACTACCTGTATATATATATATATATATATATATATATATATATATATATATATATATATATATATATATATATATATATATATATATATACAGTGGTGGGCAACGCTAATCCAAAAATTAGTTCCGCTATTTCTAAAGCACTAATTAATTTATTTAGGTCCGCAATTTCAAAAGCACTAATGTCTTATGAAAATTAGGGGAAGCTAATTCTAATCCGCTAATTAAATTCAACAATTGGTAGCAGCTGTGAGGATATGGCACCATCTAATGGGCACCTTTTGTTTGTTCTCCATGTTTACTCAGTTTAGTTTCTTGTTAGTCATCTGCTAGTTTTATTTAGTTTCCCTTGCTCCAGTTTTTGTTGTAGGTTTGCATGTTTTAGTTTATTCAGGTTCCCTGCTCCAGTTTAGTTGTTCATGTCACAGTCTATTTATGTTACAGGTTTTAGGTAGTTCTCTGGCTCCAGGATGGCTTCCCTAATGTTACTCCAATCAGTCTATTATTTCCACCTGTGTCTCTTGCCCTGTCTGTGTATATATACTCTGTCTGCCAGTCTGTTTTTGTCGCGTCGTCGTTAGGTCTTCCATGTCACGTCCCTCCCAGGTCTATGTAAGTTTTGCTGCCACGCAGCTCTTTGATTTTGTTTATTCACCATTAAAGTGTTTCTTTATATTTTCTGAGTCCGAGTCCCTGCTTGCACAATTGGGTTCTTACCTGCCTCTGGAGTAAACCCTGACAGTACGACGCGACCTCATTCAGAACCCAGCAAGCCGGGATCTCCTCAGAAAGATATAAGTCACGTTGCTCACCTTTTTTGTCCCGAGCCACAGATGGGGGAACCCGTGATCCATTACGGTGGGTTCCACTTGGAACCCGCTCGACCTCAAGTTTGCTGTCAGGCGATGGAAATCCTGCCCTCGCCTCTTCTGGTATTGGAGGAGGAATGGAGGGTCCAGCTCCAAGAAGACCGCCTGACGTCCTTCTCCACATCCGTCTCTTCAGCCCCACTCGTGGTTTCTGGCTGGACATCTGGTGAGGATGAGGACGATTTATGTTTGGTGCCTATTCCCCAGTCACGCCGCCGTCGGGGCGGCAAAAAGAGGACACAGAAGCGATCCGCCACTCCTCCGTGCCGACCGACTGTTCCTGCTGGGTCCGGCGAGACCACGCTTCCTGGAATCAGCGGCCCCAGTGTTGCTGTGGGAGCGGGTGACGTGACTCCGCCTCTCAGGAGTCAGGTGGAGGCAGAACTCAACGTCACATCCCCACATGGAATCTCTTCCACCCCAGGTCCTAACTCACCCCGTATTCAACCCGATGACATTCCACATATAAACCAGACTTTACTACAACTATTCAACTCTGCAAAAGAAAATCCAGACTGTATTGATATGGTGCTTTCCCTTATGGAGACATTGTTGTTATCACAACCCGGTCTGACACAGCTTCCTGTTTACCAGCAACTGCTGGTTGATGTCAGGTCTGCGAAAACACCCACCACAGATGAGCCAGCAACTCCAGGCTCTTCAGCTCCAGCCACAACAGTGTTTACAGCTACCAGCCAGCCTTCTGCAGCCATCACTACCACAACCAGTCAGTCATCAGCAGGGGGCGCTGATCTGCTTTCATCGGCTGTTGCAGTTAAGGCTTCTCGCCACCGCAGAAAGAGGGGTAGACGTGGGTCTCAAGCCCCCTCTCTGCCCGACTCGCCAACTGCAGCGCCGACTGCAGAAGATGACTCCTCACCTGTTGCTGACTCGTTGGCTCTCAACGCTTCGGTTCCTGGTTCCGGTTCTTCAGCTCCTGGTTCCAGCTCTTCAGCTTCAGCTCCAGCGCCTGCAGACTCGACGGTGGTCTCCTCGCCTGCAGACTCGACGGTGGTCTCCTCGCCTGCAGACTCGACGGTGGTCTCCTCGCCTGCAGACTCGACGGTGGTCTCCTCGCCTGCAGACTCGACGGTGGTCTCCTCGCCTGCAGACTCGACGGTGGTCTCCTCGCCTGCAGACTCGACGGTGGTCTCCTCGCCTGCAGACTCGACGGCCGTCCTGCCTACGTCTTCAGAGGGTCCCGACGCCTCCCACGGTTCCAGTCTCGGGAGGGTCCAGGAGGACTCCTCCCACGGTTCCAGTCTCGGGAGGGTCCAGGAGGACTCCTCCCACGGTTCCAGTCTCGGGAGGGTCCAGGAGGACGTCTCCCACGCTCCCTGCTGGCCAGTGGTCTTGCAGCCAGAGGGCGCTGCCCTGTCTCCGGCTCCTGAGGGCGCTGCCCTGTCTCCGGCTCCAAGGGGCGCTGCTGCCCTGCTTCCAGCCTCAGAGGGTTCGGACGCCTCTACGTCCTCAGAGGGTCCGGACGCCTCTCAGTCCACGGAGGGTCCCGGCGCAACAGACGCCTCCACGTCCACGGAGGGTCCCGGCGCAACAGACGCCTCCACGTCCACGGAGGGTCCCGGCGCAACAGACGCCTCCACGTCCACGGAGGGTCCCGGCGCAACAGACGCCTCCACGTCCACGGAGGGTCCCGGCGCAACAGACGCCTCCACGTCCACGGAGGGTCCCGGCGCAACAGACGCCTCCACGTCTACGGAGGGTCCCGGCGCAACAGACGCCTCCACGTCTACGGAGGGTCCCGGCGCAACAGACGCCTCCACGTCTACGGAGGGTCCCGGCGCAACAGACGCCTCCACGTCTACGGAGGGTCCGGGCGCCTTCCACGCATCCTATTCCGAGGGGGTCCTGGAGGACGCCACTCCCGTGTCCTGTTCCGAGGGGGTCCTGGAGGACGCCCCTCCCGTATCTTGTTCCGAGGGGGTCCTGGAGGATACCCCTCACGTCTTCGGCTGCCCAGAGGTCATGCAGCCAGCTCCAGAGGGTCTTTCGACGTCGACTCCAGAGGGTCTCTCGACGTCGTCTCCAGAGGGTCTCTCGACGTCGTCTCCAGAGGGTCTCTCGACGTCGTCTCCAGAGGGTCTCTCGACGTCGTCTCCAGAGGGTCTCTCGACGTCGTCTCCAGAGGGTCTCTCGCCTCCAGAGGGTCTCTCGCCTCCAGAGGGTCTCTCGCCTCCAGAGGGTCTCTCGCCTCCAGAGGGTCTCTCGCCTCCAGAGGGTCTCTCGCCTCCAGAGGGTCTCTCGCCTCCAGAGGGTCCCAATGCCGCAGACGTCGCTTCGCTCGACATCGGGGATGTCGCAGCGCTCGACGTCTCGACGCTCGACATCGATGAAATCATCTCAATGCTCGAGGTCCTAACGCTCGACGTCTCGACGCCGCTCGAGGAGATCTCGACGCCGCTCGAGGAGATCTCGACGCCGCTCGAGGAGGTCTCGACGCCGCTCTAGGAGGTGCCGCTCGAGGTGGTCTCGACGCCGCTCGAGGTGGTCTCAACGCCGCTCGACTCCTCTTCTGACGTCTCGTGGCTTTGCGCCACTGCGCCGCATGAGGGAGCTCCTGTTTTGGGTGGACCCTGGAGAGTCCTACCTTCGTCTACGACTGTCCTGGGGCCTCGTCGCCCACGGAGGCTCCTGTCTGACGGGCGGCACCCCGGCCGACCGCCTGACCGTCTCCTGCCTGACGGGCGACACCCCGGCCGACCGCCTGACCGTCTCCTGCCTGACGGGCGACACCCCGGCCGACCGCCTGACCGTCTCCTGCCTGACGGGCGACACCCCGGCCGACCGCCTGACCGTCTCCTGCCTGGAGGATGGGCCGCTGCCCGTCTGGACGTTATTGTGTTCTTGTTCTATGTTTAGCCCGTGTCTTGGTTTTTTGTCCTTGTCTGTTTGTGTTTGGGCCCGCCGTCCTTGCGGTTCCTCCTTCTGCCCGCCCGTGTCTTTTTGGGGGGGGGTTCTTGGGGACGCCGGGGGGCGTCTTTGAGGGGGGGTACTGTGAGGATATGGCGCCATCTAGTGGGCACCTTTTGTTTGTTCTCCATGTTTACTCAGTTTAGTTTCTTGTCAGTCATCTGCTAGTTTTATTTAGTTTCCCTTGCTCCAGTTTTTGTTGTAGGTTTGCATGTTTTAGTTTATTCAGGTTCCCTGCTCCAGTTTAGTTGTTCATGTCACAGTCTATTTATGTTACAGGTTTTAGGTAGTTCTCTGGCTCCAGGATGGCTTCCCTAATGTTACTCCAATCAGTCTATTATTTCCACCTGTGTCTCTTGCCCTGTCTGTGTATATATACTCTGTCTGCCAGTCTGTTTTTGTCGCGTCGTCGTTAGGTCTTCCATGTCACGTCCCTCCCAGGTCTATGTAAGTTTTGCTGCCACGCAGCTCTTTGATTTTGTTTATTCACCATTAAAGTGTTTCTTTATATTTTCTGAGTCCGAGTCCCTGCTTGCACAATTGGGTTCTTACCTGCCTCTGGAGTAAACCCTGACAGTAGCAAGTTATGCAATATTTGCACTACACTGCCAGCTAGCGGTGCATGAACTGTTATACAGTAAGTTGTTTGAGTTTCAGAGTATTTAGTTTGGTTCTCTTCAACAGGTTTCACAAGGACAAAATGTACCCATTCCAAAGTCTGTTAGCTAAACTGCTGACATATTTGGCTGTTTTTTTTTCTTCTTTTGTTACTTTTAGTACCACTAGATCGCATGTGTCAAACTCAAGGCCCGTGGGCCAAATCCGGCCTACCATAACCGTTTCTGTGGCTCTCTACACCCTAGAACTTCAAGATAACAGTTGTAAGCATGTTGCTCTCAGGTGATGGGTCCCCATCCCTACACTCCCTGGTCTCTCTGTTAATTGTCTTGCTTATCTCCTCCATTTTGTTGTCCAGGTGTTTGTGATTGTCATGCTGTGTGTTCATGTACCTGTATATAAAGTCAGGGATTTTTTAATTGATAAAGCTCTGTATATGTTGTATAACACAATCATTGTTCCACATTTAATCTATTGTATTGAGGTTTGGGGAAAAGCGTGCAAAACAATTACAAAGCCTGTTTTTATTTTACAAAAGAGAGCTGTAAGAGTAATCACCAGAAAACATTTCAGTCACCCATCAAACACCTTGTTTCTTCAGCTAAATTTATTGAAATTCCAGGAATTGGTAGAATATAGTATTTTATCAGTTATGTATAGGGCTCATAATAACACATTACCTTTAAATATCCAAAGAAATTTAGACAAAGTTATTACAATCTTAAAGGGACAGATATTCATCAAACCACAATTCAGAACCAGCTTAAAGGGACGGTCTACCTCAATTCAGGGAGTTGGATTGTGGAATGTTCTGGAGAGTGATGTTAAAAATGCAAAATCAATTCATTCATTCATTCAACCTTTATTTATACAGGCTAGCCTCGTTGAGTCACGGGGACTCATTTACAAGAGGGACCTGTCTCACTCACACCAAACAACCATCCACTCTCACACTCACACCTAGGGTCAATTTAGAGTCACCAATCAGCCTAACAAGCATGTTTTTTGGTCTGTGGGAGGAAACCGGAGTACCCGGAGGAAACCCACGCATGCACGGGGAGAACATGCAAACTCCACCCAGAAAGGCCCCGGACCGGGATTTGAACCGGCAACCTTCTCGCTGAGAGGCAGCAGCTCTACCAGTTGTGCCACCGTGCTGCCCAATGTATACATTTAAGAAAAAGGTCGAAAAGGACTTGCTCAAAAACTATATATGATGTAGCTTAGTGTGTTTGTGTATTACAGTTAGAAAAATTAAGTAGAGTTATTCATTTTGTGATGTAGTTTGTGTATTACAGTTAGATAAATTAGTAGATTTATTCATTTTGTGATGTAGTTTGAAGGTTATCATTGGTTGAACAAACTGTGAAATAAATAAGGGGCAGATATAATAAGATTTCATCTTCTTTCTGCTCCTTTCATTTTATCCTACTTGTATTCTTGTATCTGATGAAACTGTTTTGTATTGTTCTTTTAAAATGAATGAATAAACATCAAATCAAATCAAATCAACGGCCCAGTCAGAGTCCAGAACCTGAACCTGAAACCTTCAGAGAGCTGAGCAGAAACCTCAAAGAACTGAAGCAACAATGGAAAGAAGAGTGGGTCAGAACTCCTCCAGAACCAGGAGAGAGACTGATGAAGTCCTGCAGACTGATGAAGTCAGAGAACCACAGAGGATTCTGCTGCTGAAGGAGGTTCTGTTGGGTCAGAGGCACAAGCTGAGGTTAAATTTTAATGATTTTAGAACTTGTTAAAGATCATCCATCCAGCCATCCAGCTAACTGTCTATCCATCCATCCATTCAGCTAAAAGTCTATTCATCCTTGTATCTGATGAAACTGTTTTGTATTGTTCTTTTAAAATGAATGAATGAACATCAAATCAAATCAAAAATAAGTCTGTATCTCTGTGTTTATCATTGTCCTGGCATTGTCTCCTGTTGCCTCTGTCTCCTGAGTTCCTTGTGATTCCCTGAGTATGTAAGTTTGCTGCCCTGCGGACGCCATTTTGAAGAGTCCTAATGGTGAACTACTTTTTTAAATCCAGCAGATTTGACCATTTCGTGAAACTCTCAAGCTCAGAAAAACTTGTGCTATAACGTCAGCTATGAAATATATTTTTTCTCAGCAAAGAAATAATTGTTTTACCGTGTTTTGTTGTAAAATCCTGGCTTCTTTGGCCGTCGCGGACGCCATTTTGAAGAGTGCTAATGTGGCGAAATTCTATTTTTAAATCCAGACGCGTCGCGTAGGCCCTGAGAAACATCCATAAGTTCACCCTCCATGTTAAAAAGTCTTCGTCTGACTCTTCGAAAACAAGCAATAAGGCTGCAGAGTAACACACTGGCTGCTAACTGCTATAGAGAGAGCACACACCAAGAGACTGAGGGGGACGCTTTTTTGTGACGGACCACATCCGGCGCTGCTCGTNATGTGACCCAGCTCTCAGCCAATAATATCTCACCATCTTGTGTTCTATGTGTGAATGTTTATAGTTGTAGGCATGTAACTAAAACTACATTTTCTACCGGAAACGGAATCAGATCGTGTTTAAACAAAACATGAACAAAACAGGATACATATCACTTTGAGATTTGTATTAATGAAAAGTGCATTATAAATTGAATTCATTATTATTATTATTATATATCTAGACATTTTCATGAAGTTAATTTATTATCTGATAAAATTATATTTCACTCACTTGAGAGATTACACCAAGAAAAATATAATCTGTATTTAAAATGTACTTTATAAGCCCATTTTGTATTGTGGATCTGCCACACAGTCGCCATTATGCTCCACTTTGTTAGCCACTTTTGGTTGTTCACACACTTCAACTGATGCTAGAACACAAGGTGGAATGCAGCACTACACACATACGCCCCAGCTTGCGTCTGAGACTACCTTCCTTGTTAGATCAGAGGTGTATTAGCAGTAGGGGTTGAACGAGTACATAATTTTTAACCTCGACATTAACATAAAAAAACTCGAACGACGCTCGAGTAGCCGATGACGTCACAGTGTCTTACGATGCAAAATAAATAAATAAATATAAATGCCTAAAAACGTCTTTACAAAAAGAAAAAAAAGACCAACAAAGCATTGGGAGCATTTATTATGCTCCTATCATTTATCATACTGCACATAAGTCACAGGAAAAACAAAACTATTAGTTATATTAATAATATTAAAAGTGAAAGTATAAGGCGATGAAAACCGAAACTTAAAAAACAAATGGGGCTACAGCCACACCGTACCACCGCCTGCAGCTGTGCAATTTAGGTTTACTTTTAGAGATTGTGTTTATAGATTTTTGGTAGCTCTAGAGAGATGAATATTTGTTTTTTTTGTTTGTGAAACGAGAGAGAGGAAGCCGTTTCGGCCGTGTTATATATGGGACCTGCATTGCAACACTGCCCTCTGCTGTCACAATCTACTACAAAGAAAGTCAACACGAAGTAGCGCATTTTATAAAATTATAAACTGTTTTACCTTTTTGACAAGACGGCCTGCTCCATTAACATCCGTGCGCACACAGGAATCCATTTTGTAGCGTCTACTAAAAGCTAAAAGCTACTCCGCGCGCTGTGAAATGTGAAATGTGACGTCACTACGGGTACCCGAGGTGGACAAAAAAGCCTCGATAGAAGTCAAAGCACTCGATCTTTCGAAAACTCGGGTACTCTGTTAATGCACTAATTAGCAGTGGATTAACTTCCACCCCACACCCTATTGTGCTTTGTCATTGAATATGCTCTATAAAAAAGCCAACATACAAACTTGTGTCTTCTGGAATTAGTGTAAACAACTATAGGGATATACAGTATGTTTTTTTAACTCTAGAAAAAGTTACAAGGAACGACTGTTTCTCTTTCTGTTAGCAAAATATTTCATGACAAGTGACCAGATATTAAAGAAACTTGAGTAATCCATGAAAATATACATCTACAACCTATTAAAGTCAGTCAATCTGTTTACAAAGGCTATTACAACATTCTACCGAAGTCAACACAAAACTGGCTGCACTTTAGTTTCCCAAATATTCATCTAAAACCTGATGTGGTAGTAGTTTACATTCATCACACAAGTATGTGTTTTCAAATATTGCCATGAAGTAGTGGCAGTCAATTTGTAATCTTTCAAGGAGTAGGACTTTTAATTATTTTCTTCAGTCGTAATATTTTCCGGAGAATGTTGTGATCAAACTGGTAAATGGTTTTATAACAGCAAGATGATTCTCAGTTGTTTTCTCTTTTCCCCTCAATTGACTGGTGTAAATTTGCAAACATTTTTGACTGACTTCTACAATTATTAACAGAGCATCTTGTGCAAACTGTACCGGTATGCAGTTCAAGTCTTAGTTATTGATGGAACATTTATGATACTTTTTTTTTAATCTTCTCCTTTTTCAGGGGTCCCCACAGCAAACTATCTCACATGAAGGCTTGGCGATTGTATTTACGCCGGATGCCCTTCCTGAAGCAACCACAGACCACTGTATGGAGCAGAGATCTACTATCTAGGGTGATTGGGGGAGCAGATGGTGGGGGTTAAAGGCCTTGCTTAAGGGTCCAGAGTGGGGCAAATGAGGGTGGAGGCAGATGTGGGTGCTTCACCTTTCCACTCATATTTTGATGTTGTTCGTCCGCGGAGTTGAACCGGCGACCATTCAGGCCCACCACACCACAGGCCCACCTTCTCTAACCTCTGCGCCACCACTCCCCTGACAAGATTTATTGTAATAAAAGAAATGAAAAAAATCTTGCTTTACATTTGCTTTTTTAGGCTGCAGTTCAGTACAAAATATTTTCTGAAAGCAATGAGAGAATAATTACACACTTTAAAGACTCACTGTCAGCCGTAATGTTTTCTAGCTGTAACACAACACTAAGTGTGATGGCTATAGTCTGCTTTGCTAAGTTCACAAAGAAAAAAAGAGGGGGGAAAAAAACAGGAACAGCAAACAAACAACGACTTTTGCCTTCATTATCGGATATATGTGCCACCCTTTAGCCTACCTTGCATGCAGAATTACTGCAGTTATTAAATATGCTGGCTGACATTTACAACAATGCAGTGTGTTGTGAGTGGGTTTTAGGGCAATACTTCAACACATGCAGCCTCATAATTGGGGTGGGCGGGGGGAGCAACTTTGTCCAAATAAGCAACTTTGTCAAAAAAAAAAAAAAAAAACTGTCACCCAGAGTTTCACATTTTGGACTACTAGCACTTTTTATCTCAAAGGCTGTTCAATAAAACTGATTGTTCATGTCTATGGCTTGATAAAATGTATATAGATATATATAGATACTTTGCAGCAATATATAGTATTTCCACAATATCATGTTTTGTGGAAGCAATGCAATTCAAAATGCTTGATTTTTTATCTTTTGTTTTTAACTCAATGTTTTCTTTGCTTACAAACCAGACTATATTTACTGAAACCTGCCTATTAAAAACATTTCAATGCAAGACAAAATGTTAAATCATTTCATCTGGACCAGTTTATTTAGGTGAGAAACTTTTCTTATCTCATCCAGAGGACTTCCTCAGTCTACTGCCTGTCAGCCAGATCTGGCCTTGGTTGTCCTCAGGCTGGTGAGTAGCAAGTTGTTTATCTGGCCTAAACAGTTGATTGTTTTACATGATGATTGATTGTTTTGGATGGGTGTGCTCTGTTTGCCTATGTTAAAAGTCTACTTTTAAATTCCAACAGGAGGTTGGCTTGAAACACATCAGTGAAGGCTACCTATGGGACAGATCTGGTTGGCAGACTGAGGAAGTCCTCTGGATGGGGGACGAAACATTTCTCACATAAAGAAACTGGTCCAGATGACACGATTTACCTTTATTGTTGTTATCTACCTGGATGATTGAGTTTACAGCCTTATTTCAATGCAAGTTTCATGAAACAACTTTCCAAAGGGTAATCTCACAAAAAAATGCTTTGGATTTCAACCGTTATGTCATGTTTTAGATCTTGGTGTACATAAGTCAAAGTGTTCACTCTGTTATGTTTGATATACTTTGTTTCTTCTACAGCAAACAGGAGAGAAAGTCTTGCTTACTTAAATTAGCTGGTTTCATCATCAGAAGGAGTTGAGAACCTGCTGAGAAGAAAATCGACACAGAAGCATGGAGGGCTGCTTTTAAGCTCTGCTTCTTAATCCTCGTGCTGTCTGCCTAAAATTAAAACTCGAAAGAAATACAAATGAAAACCGCAGCTAAGATGTGAACCTCAGAAGCATTGCATAAATCAGTTTGAGTTTACCTGAGACTCACATCGTCACGTGGAACTTTCCAACGGATGTGCGGTGTTCGTGCGTTTTGTTTTGTTTTCCACCCTGCATCTGAACCAAGCTGAAAGTGAAAAAGCTCAGGAGCCCGACTAAAATGTTTCAAACATAAACAGTGTCAACACATTTTTGTGTTGTGTTACCGAAGCACTGGATGCCCACACACACCCACAGCTTCCTAATATTACATCACCTACCTGTATACTGAAAACACACACATATAAACACATGCCATTTCACTCAATATTTGTTGTTTTCTCAGCTTTTGCTCTGAAACATATATTTAAAAAGATATTCTCAAGAATTAAATAGCTGCTGTTTTCACATTTTGCCTGTTAGTTTAAAAAGGCACATAAAACAAAAACATAATTACCATAATTTTAATTTACATGTATGTGATGTTTTGGATCATAATGTGTTTGCATTGTTCACATTACTTTTAAATGCAACGGTCATCAGACATTTTTATTTATTTATTTATGGCCTTATGGTTTAAGAAACAGGATTTCATGCAGAACACTAGGCACTACACATGTTAGCACATGTATCAATTCTGAGGCTGTTCTGCAATCACATCCAACACAATTATTATCTGACATGATTTTTTTGTCGAGTGTTTACATTTAAAAATGCTATTTCCCACCTATTAAGGGGCAAAATTGTATCTTTGGAAGCAAGGTTCAAAGTTTAAAGTGACTTTATTGTCATTCACATCACTTGTGGTACATGAGGTGGAACAAAATGGTGTATTCAAGGTCTCAGTTACACCCCAAAATAACAAAAATATGAATTATAAAAAAGAAACAGTATACAAGGATCTAAAATATACAGTAAAAACAGTTTTGTATAAATCTAAAAAAGCTAAGTCTGGTCCTCTGGACATTAAAAAAACAAAACAAAGCAAAAAAATGTTTGTAGAAATTTCTCTCTACCACAGAGAATTGAACGGCTAGCGCCTGTAGTTAAGGCAAAAGTTCTCATAAGCATGCATTTCCAGGGCATGACTGTATGTTCCCACAGTCATGTTGTTGCACTGCAGTGACCCTGACTGAAAGGGAACTGAAAGTTATGAGCCATAACTCATGTTCCCTTAAGGAAGGGGAACAAGGTGCAACACATTTTTGCCCTTCCAATGCCCAAGCTCGGTGAAGTGCATGTAGAGGACGTATGTTGTGCGTCACTGTCTTTTATGCAAGGAGGGCGGTGCCTCCTTGCTGACACTGACGCTTACTTGCCTTAAAAGGCGTGATTGTATTGCTTCAGGTTAACCGCGCGGTGACGCAATTCCCATAGTCATGTTGTTGCACCTTGTTCCCCTTCCTTCAGGAAACATGAGTTATGGTGCATAACTTTCAGATATCTGCATATGCATCTAGCTTGTTCACTCCGGGAGCTGCAGTTTTCACACAAACGGCAGGGGAGAGGCTGGGTTTGTGATTGCGTGTCAGTGAGGGAGAGAGAAGTGGCTGCGTGAAGTCACAGAATGGGAGAACAAACAGGCATTGATCAGATTTCTTCTAATTTTAAATTGTAGTAACTAGTAACCAAGATGGTTAAGGGAAATGTATTGAAGTAAAAGTACACATTTTATTGAGGAAATGTAGCGAAGTAAAAGTCGCTAGAAATGGAAATAACAAAGTAAAGTAAAAATGTGTAAACATTCTTTTTTTTCTTCTCCCTTTTATAGATGGCCTCCCTTCTCACCTTAAAGCCATCCTCTCACACCAATAGGATTTATTTTCTTTTAATAGAGAGAAAGGAAAGATAGAAAGAAAGACAACAAAACACAACAATTATCCAAAAAAGGAGCACAAGGCAAACACACCCAACCTCCGTCCGCAATCCTGCAAAGCACATGACAGAACACAGCAACGAAACACACATGCATAAAGACTAATAATATTCATGACCTTGCAGTAGATTTCCATAAATAAACATACCCATACCTACAAATATAAATACAGTATACATACATATACATTCATATCACATATCCATCTATATATCTGCATATGATATCTACATATACATCCCTGCATCCATTTGTGTGTGGCTGTGAGCATGCATAAGTGAATAAGGTTCCTCCAATAGAACATTCAGTAGCGACCGTGAAGCATCAGAGATCCGCCCCCCCAAGGCCCGAGGCAGACGAAGGGGCAATCAAAAAGTAAAAATTCTTCTTATGTACAGTAACAAAGTATTTCTACTTTGTT
>JBBPBX010034536.1:0-27686 GCA_038048925.1 Garcialebias charrua
GACAAGACATCCCCCTCTCCACCTCTGTTACTAAATCTTGGAATAAAAATGGACTCTCATCTTACATTTGAAAATCACATTAAGCTTCTGTTTAAAACTTGCTTCTTCCATCTTCGAAACATCTCCAGACTTCGCCCATCCCTAACTTTTTCCGATGCTGAGAAGCTCGTCCATGCTTTTGTCTCCTCCAGGCTCGACTACTGCAACTCCCTGTTTATTGGAATCCCTGGTAAAAACCTTCAGAAGCTTCAATACATTCAAAACAGTGCAGCAAGGATCTTGTTGAGAGTTCGTAAATTTGAACACATTACACCCATTCTCCATAACTCAAAAAGACGTTCAATTCAAGATCAACTGGACTTTATTTGTAACAGAAGACGTTTCGCTCATCATCCGATAAGCTTTCTCAATTCTTTGAAGACTGTGAGAGGGAGAGAGAAGTTATAAGCAAGCTGGGCCACTGATACACACCAAACTAGGTAAATTGGAAGCTAACACACACACATATTTGGGATAACACGTGCCTGTGACCCATTCAAAGTTCAGTGTGTGAAAAAGCAGAGCTTACAGAAAGCACACACACATCCTACTGTATGTAAATTGACAAAAAACACTTCACACATTGATACCAGGGACCTGTCAAAGTCTTTGTTAATCTAATTCACAAGTGAGGCTCCTCTGTTCTCATCAGGTGGGATGCGTCTTGGAAAACAGCTGCAGGTCCGCACCATAAGTTTTAGAAAGTTGAAATCTGACAAAACCAGACTGTGTGCATGTCTCCATAACCTTCATTGGCTTCCTGTCGCCTACAGAATTCAGTACAAAACTGCTCTCATTACACATCAATGCTTACACAGAGCTTCACCAGATTATCTGAAGGATATTCTTATTCCATACTCATCCACCCGTCGCTGCGGTCACAGAACAGTAATCTCCTTCACATTCCGAGAACCAAATTAAGGACCATGGGAGACCGGGCTTTCAGTGTGGCTGCCCCCCGCCTGTGGAACTCTCTTCCTGACTGTCTGAGAGCCCCACAGTCTGTGGTTGACTTTAAGAGCGGCTTGAAGACCTTTCTTTTCAACCGAGCATACTCTACCTCCTCATGATTCTACTTTTGATCTTAGTTGATATTGTTATTGATTTTACTTGTTTTATTACTTGTTTTATTGACATTTAATTCTGTTGCACTTTGTAGCACTTTGAGATTTTCATTAATGAAAAGTGCGTTATAAATTGAATTCATTATTATTATTATTAAATCAGAGCAAAAACCTTGAATCATTACACCAAATGATGATTTTTATTATGTTATTGAACTTCTAACAAAACTCAACAAGTTGCATAAAAAATTAGAGCTATGTCAAGAATAAAGTTAGTTAATAAAGTTAGTTAAAATAAAGTTAGTTTAAAAAAACTTGTACTTGTGTTGTAAAAGGAGATTGCTGGGTAGTCTGATTTGAACATTGTGAAGAAACTCTTCCCCCCAGTTGTCCCCCACTGGACACTGGGTCCATTATGTCCATGTATGTCCTGGATGTCCCTTCTCTTGTATGACATAAAGCAGAAGGTCTGCTTGGCCATCAGTCCACAGAAAGAGCTCGGTTCTTCTCGTGTTTTTATAAAACCATCTGTGGTTCGTAGAAACAAAGTCTTCCTGACGTGGAAACTTTAGGCTCAGCGTCTTGTTTACTGTTTTTGTGGTGCTGCAGCCCCACCTACAGGTCCGATGCAGTTACTGCAGCATTTTGAGTCATTTTATCTGAGTGGATGAAAACATTTGTTTGAATGGTGCCATGTTTAGGTGGATATTAAAAAATGATTGTTTTAGAAAATTTTACATTTATGTGTGTAAAAGAACTTAGACGCTTTGTTTTCAATTCATATGTTGAAGAAACGTATTAGATCAAATACAGTTTTCAGCTTGATAAAATGACTTAAACATGAAACCTGATGACAGCTAGCAGTCATTTAAATCTCTTTTCCCTTTTTTAAAGCAGATTGTTCCATTGGATCAGGTTTGTTTTGTGTTCAGATATAATCTGAAGGAGTCTGGGGCTTGTTGGGATTATAACCTTTAATCTCTTTCTGTTTGCTAAATGATGACACCTGAACGGCCGTGGCTCCAGGGCCAGAAACGTTTCTGTCCATGCTCTAACGCTCCCTCCCTGCTGTTCTCAGGTGTGGTCACTGCAGTGGTCTTCATCGCCGTGTGCGCTCTGGCTGTGATCAGTCGCCTCCTTTATCAGCAGCGGCAGGCCCAGAGGAGCAGCGGCACGAAGGAGGAGCACCGGCACGGCACGTACACGGACTACCGGACTGAGCTGCACCTGCACAGCTCGGTCAGGGACAGCGTGAAGGAGTATTATATCTGAACACAAACGTACATCTCTCTCCAACTAACAGCTGGTGGGCGCCCTGCTGCAGGAAAGGCATACCTCAGTACCCTCTGAGGGACTTTGACCCCTCTGCAGCCTGTGCTCCACCCCCTCGGTGCTCCTGGGGGCCGGACCTCTGCAGCTGTTAGTGTTTATGTTGGTGAAGTGGTCAGATTTAAGCTGCTGTGCTGATCATGTAAAACATAATGATGAATATCAGGAAGCAGAACGAGCAGCCCTTCCTGGATGCACCTCAAACCGTTCTGCCTGAAGACCCCCGCCTCCAGAGCTGGGGGGTCATGAAGCTGGGGGTGCAGGTAAGGAGCAGGCTGGCCGTGTAAGGTATTTTCCTGTTTGGTTTGTCTCCAGGGGTGAATATTGAAGAAGAATTGTGGACAGTCCTGCCTGTCATGTATGAGTGCCTACTTTGTGCTTCTCTTCTTTCTGGGTTTATTTGAATAATTCAGTTTTTTATTTTAATGTGACATGCAGCTGCACAGTCACAGAGACAGGAGCTTCTCCTCCTGCAGAACCAGCTCTGAATGCAGAACAGATTCATTCAGAGCGAAACGTAAAAACAAGGAGAGATCTTTAAAGGTGGACCAAAGCCTCATTTATGAAACTCTAAGAGCTCAAACTTACAGAGCTAAAAAAAAAAGTTAAAACTTAGACTTAAAACTCTCAGACCTCAAACTCATAGTTAAAACTCACTGAGCTAAAAGTCACAGAGCTAACCCTTACAGAGCCAACACTCAGTGTTAAAACTCATATAGTTAAAACTCACAGATCTCAAACTCATAGTTAAAACTCACTAGTTAAAAGTCACAGAGCTAAAATTCACAAAGTTAAAACTCACAGAGCTAACCCTTACAGAGCAACACTCAGAGTTAAAACTCACAACTCTCAAACTCATAGTTAAAACTCACTGAGTTAAAAGTCACAGAGCTAACCCTTACAGAGCCAACACTCAGTGTTAAAACTCATATAGTTAAAACTCACAGATCTCAAACTCATAGTTAAAACTCACTAGTTAAAAGTCACAGAGCTAAAATTCACAAAGTTAAAACTCACAGAGCTAACCCTTACAGAGCAACACTCAGAGTTAAAACTCACAACTCTCAAACTCATAGTTAAAACTCACTGAGTTAAAAGTCACAGAGCTAAAAACAACTCTCAAACTCATAGTTAAAACTCACTGAGTTAAAAGTCACAGAGCTAAAATTCACAAAGTTAAAACTCACAAGTTAAAACTCACAGCTCTCAAACTCATAGTTAAAAACTCACTGAGTTAAAACTCAGAGCTAAAACTCACAAAGTTAAAACTCACAGAGCTAACACTCACATAGTTAAGACTCACATACTAGCTAAATCTCAGATGTAAGACTCACAAAGTTAAAACTCACAGAGCTAACTCTTACAAAGCCAAAAACTCTGAGTTAAAACTCACTGAGATGAACCTCACAGAGATAAATCTCACAGCGGTAAAACTTACAAAGTTAAAACTCAGAGTTAAACCTCATAGAGCTAAAACTGACAGAGTTAAAACGCAGTTAAAACTCACAGAGCTAGAACTCAGCGTTAAAGCTCAGAATTAAAACTCAGAGTTAAGACTCACAGAGCTAAACTCAGAGCTAACTCTCAGAGAGATAAAACTCACAAAGTTAAAACTCACAGAGCTAACACTCACATAGTTAAGACTCACATACTAAACCTCACAGAGCTAAATCTCAGATGTAAGACTCACAAAGTTAAAACTCACAGAGCTAACTCTTACAGAGCCAACACTCTGAGTTAAAACTCACATAGTTAAGACTCAGAGTCAAAACTCACTGAGATAAACCTCACAGAGATAAATCTCACAGAGGTAAAACTTACAAAGTTAAAACTCAGAGTTAAAACTAACAGAGATAATACTCACAGAGTTGTACATCATAGAGCTAAAACTGACAGAGTTAAAACTCACAGAGCTAGAACTCAGAGAGATAAATCTCAGAGATAAAACTCACAAAGTTAAAACTCACAGCGCTAACACTCACATAGTTAACACTCAAAGTTAAAACTCACAAAGCTAACCCTTACAGAGCCAACACTCACAGAGTTAAAACTCACATAGTTAAGACTAGCAGAGCTAATACTCACAGAAACAAAGCTCACAGAGCTAAATATCACAGAGGTAAAACTCACAAAGTTAAAACTCACAGAGTTAAAACTCACAGAGCTAACACTCACAGAGTTAAAACTTCCAGAGTTCAAACTCACAGAGCTAACATTCAGATCTAGCACTCAGAGTTAAAACTTCCAGAGTTAAAATTTGCAGAGTTAAAACTCACAGAGCTAAAACTGATGGAACTAAAACTTGGTGTTAAATCTCACAGAGCTAAATCTCACAGAGCTAAAACTCACAAAGTTAAAACTCACAGAGGTAAAACTCACAGAGCTAACACTCAGATCTAACACTCACAGAGTTAAAACTTCCAGAGTTAAATTTTGCAGAGTTAAAACTCCCAGAGTTAATATTTGCAGAGTTAAAACTCGCAGAGCTAAAACTCAGAGTATGGTTGGTTTTAGTCAGGAAGGACTTCAATAAACACATACAGTCGTGCGCTAAAGTTTGTGAAGCCTTTATAGTTTTCTATATTTCTGCATCAGTATGACAAAAACATCATCAATTTTTACACAGGTCCTAAAAGTAGAAGAGAACCCAGTTAAACAAATGAGACAAAATATTATACTTGTTTATTTACTGAGGATAATGATCCAATATTACATATTTGAGTGGTAAAAGTATGTGAACCTTTGTTTTCAGGACCTGGTTTGACCCCCACCCCGGTGCAGCAGTAACTTCAACTAAACATTTCTGGTAACTGTAGTTAGTCCTGCACACCAGCTTGGAGGACTTTGAGCCCATTCCCCCATACAAAGCAGCTTTAACTCTGGAGGTTGGTGTTTCCTCACATTAACTGCAGCTTCAGGTCCTTCCACAACATCTGGATTGGATGAAGGTCAGGACTTTGATTTGGCCATTCCAAAACATGAACTTTATTCTTCTTGAACCATTCTTTGGTAGAACCACTTGTGTGCCGAGGATCATCGTGTTGCTCTATGACTCACCTTCTCTTCAGATTCAGTTCATGGACAGATGTCCTGATAGGTTCCTTTAGAATTCTCAGCTATAATTCAGAATTCAGAAAGCCGTCCTGGTCGAGATGTGGCAAAACATGTACAAACCATGATACTACCCCCACCATGTTTCACAGATGGGATAAGGTTCCTGTGCAGGAACGTACTATTTGCCTTTCTCCAAACAGAACACTTTTCATTTACATCAAAAGTTCTATTTTATCTCATCGTCCACAGAACATTCTTCCAACAGTCTTCTGGCTCGTCCATGTGATCTTTAGCAAACTGCAGATGAGCAACCATGTTGTTTTTGGAGAGCAGTGGTTTCTCCTTCAACCCTGCCATGACACCATTGTTGTTCAGTGTTCTCCTGATGGTGGACTCATGAACATCAACAGCAGTCAATGTGAGAGAGACCTTCAGTTGTTTAGAAGTTACTCTGGGCTTTGTGACCTCGTCCACTATTCTATCACTACTCTATCACTATTCTATCACTATTCTATCACTATTCTATCACTACTCTATCACTACTCTATCACTATTCTATCACTATTCTATCACTACTCTATCACTACTCTATCACTATTCTATCACTATTCTATCACTACTCTATCACTATTCTATCACTACTCTATCACTATTCTATCACTATTCTATCACTACTCTATCACTACTCTATCACTATTCTATCACTATTCTATCACTACTCTATCACTATTCTATCACTATTCTATCACTACTCTATCACTATTCTATCACTATTCTATCACTATTCTATCACTATTCTATCACTACTCTATCACTATTCTATCACTATTCTATCACTATTCTATCACTATTCTATCACTACTCTATCACTATTCTATCACTATTCTATCACTATTCTATCACTATTCTATCACTACTCTATCACTACTCTATCACTATTCTATCACTACTCTATCACTATTCTATCACTACTCTATCACTATTCTATCACTACTCTATCACTACTCTATCACTATTCTATCACTACTCTATCACTACTCTATCACTATTCTATCACTATTCTATCACTACTCTATCACTATTCTATCACTACTCTATCACTACTCTATCACTATTCTATCACTACTCTATCACTATTCTATCACTATTCTATCACTACTCTATCACTATTCTATCACTACTCTATCACTATTCTATCACTATTCTATCACTACTCTATCACTATTCTATCACTATTCTATCACTATTCTATCACTACTCTATCACTATTCTATCACTACTCTATCACTATTCTATCACTATTCTATCACTATTCTATCACTATTCTATCACTATTCTATCACTACTCTATCACTACTCTATCACTATTCTATCACTATTCTATCACTACTCTATCACTACTCTATCACTATTCTATCACTATTCTATCACTACTCTATCACTATTCTATCACTACTCTATCACTATTCTATCACTATTCTATCACTATTCTATCACTACTCTATCACTACTCTATCACTATTCTATCACTACTCTATCACTATTCTATCACTACTCTATCACTATTCTATCACTATTCTATCACTACTCTATCACTATTCTATCACTACTCTATCACTACTCTATCACTATTCTATCACTATTCTATCACTACTCTATCACTATTCTATCACTACTCTATCACTACTCTATCACTATTCTATCACTACTCTATCACTATTCTATCACTATTCTATCACTACTCTATCACTATTCTATCACTATTCTATCACTACTCTATCACTATTCTATCACTATTCTATCACTACTCTATCACTATTCTATCACTATTCTATCACTATTCTATCACTACTCTATCACTATTCTATCACTACTCTATCACTATTCTATCACTATTCTATCACTACTCTATCACTATTCTATCACTACTCTATCACTATTCTATCACTATTCTATCACTATTCTATCACTACTCTATCACTACTCTATCACTATTCTATCACTACTCTATCACTATTCTATCACTATTCTATCACTACTCTATCACTATTCTATCACTATTCTATCACTACTCTATCACTACTCTATCACTATTCTATCACTACTCTATCACTACTCTATCACTATTCTATCACTACTCTATCACTACTCTATCACTATTCTATCACTACTCTATCACTATTCTATCACTATTCTATCACTACTCTATCACTATTCTATCACTACTCTATCACTATTCTATCACTATTCTATCACTACTCTATCACTACTCTATCACTATTCTATCACTATTCATTCATTCAATCTTTATTTATACAGGCTAGCCTCGTTGAGTCACGGGGACTCATTTACAAGAGGGACCTGTCTCACTCACACCAAACAACCATCCACTCTCACACTCACACCTAGGGTCAATTTAGAGTCACCAATCAGCCTAACAAGCATGTTTTTTGGTCTGTGGGAGGAAACCGGAGTACCCGGAGGAAACCCACGCATGCACGGGGAGAACATGCAAACTCCACCCAGAAAGGCCCCGGACCGGGATTTGAACCGGCAACCTTCTCGCTGAGAGGCAACAGCTCTACCAGTTGTGCCACCGTGCTGCCCATTCTATCACTATGGAGGGATGTTTGTTGGTCCACCACTCCTGGGGAGGGAACAATGCTCTTGAATTTCCTCCATTTGTACACAATCTGTCTTGACTGTGGATTGGTTGAGTCCAAACTCTTTACAGATGTTTTGTAACCTTCTCCAGCCTGATGAGCATCAACAACTCTTTTTCAGAGCTCCTCAGAGATCTCCTTTGTTCCACCAACATGTTGTGAAGACTTTTATATACCATACCATACCATTTTATTTATAAAGCACTTTAAACAGGAACAAGTCCACACCAAAGTGCTGGACAAACAAACACGCAACAGGCAACACAGACAATGAAGTACAACACGAAAAACATAAAAACATTGCAGATCATAAATCAAACGATCCAATACAAATCAGCTGGCATTGAAAGCAATGGAGTAGTAGTGAGTTTTTAACCGGGATTTGAAAACCGAGAGGGAGGGGGCCTGTTTGATGAGCAGCGGTAACTCGTTCCAGAGTCTTGGGCCTGCTACAGAGAACGCCCTGTCACCCCTGCGCTTAAGGCGAGTTTCTGGAACTATTAAGAGTACCTGATCCTCTGACCTCAAAGCACGTGGAGGGACATATGGGTGTATCAGATCTGAGAGATAGGCGGGGGCGAGACTGTTCAGCGATTTGTAGACATACATGAGAATTTTGAATTGGATTCGAAGATGAACCGGTAGCCAGTGAAGGGAGGCCAAGACTGGTGTAATGTGCTCTCTTTTGCGTGTGCTGGTTAAAAATCGGGCAGCTGCGTTCTGAACCAGTTGTAATCGTGCAATGGTGGCTTGACTGACGCCAAACAGAAGTGAATTGCAGTAATCAAGCCTAGATGTAATGAATGCGTGAATCACTGTCTCCAGGTTGTTTTTGGATAATATGGGCTTCAGCTTAGACAGACGCCTCAGCTGGAAAAAACAGGATTTGACGATCATGTTTACATGACTGTTGAGTTTCATGGAAGGATCCATTATCACTCCCAGATTTGTGACTTTTTGTTTTTCGGACAGGGGTAGAGCAGACAGGTCAATGCAGTGGTTTGAGGTTGTGTCATTGGGAAGTGATATATCCCTGTTCTTTAAATCAAACAGGTGTCCACTCACACCTGATCATCATCCATTGATTGAAAACACCTGACTCTAATTTCACCTTCAAAGTAACAGATAATGCTAGAGGTTCACATACTTTTACCATCACAATCATGTAATGTTGGATCATTGTCCTCAATAAATAAATAAAAAAGTATAATATCTTGTCTCATTTGTTTAACTGGTTTCTCTTGATCTACTTTTAGGACTTGTGTGAAAATCTGAAGATGTTTTAGATCAGATTGATGCAGAAATATAGAAAATTATAAGTCACAAACTTTAGAGCACCTCTGTAAATCTGAGGGAAATAAATATAGTTATTAGTTATTAATTATTCAGGTTCAGTGGATAATTTAGCTTGTTTATTTTAGGGGAAATTTATTTTCTTGTGTCTATTCAAATAAATTAAAATAATATGAGAGATATATTTGGAATTAGCAAATAATAATGTCTTTCAAATATATGTATTATTATTTTAAGTACAAAATATAATAAAAGTATACAATTTCCCAGTTTCAAAAAAATGTAAAAGAACACGAACAAATTTTTAAATAATCCAAAATGAGCTTTAATGAACAAAACTTGCAGCCGTAAAGCAGCCAAACTTCAGCTCATTTATCCAACGATGTTCATTCAGGTCATCTGGACGGTTTCTTTTTTCATTGAGATGTTTCGTCCTTCATTGAAAGGACTTCATCAGTACAAGGAGCTGCAACAACCTGAGGTTTGTTGTGGCTTTCTCTGGTTTTCTACCTGAATTACTGAGCATCAACTTTGATGAAAATTGACAAAGTTTCTGATTCTGAGAACAACCAACATGACCTGTTTTCACGTGCACTGTTTTTAAAACAGCATTCTTTATGCACATTTTGTTGTTCATCTCCCCCCGCCCCCATTTCGAACTTGTTTATGATTCGTTGCTGGAGGGCGTCTGTGAGACGAAAACTGGCAGATCTGAAGCCGTTTCTCGCTGATTAGTATTTAGAATCAGTAGATTTTTACCTTCAGCTATTTTCTGTCGGAGCAGAGATTTTGTTCCAGCAGAAAAAAATAACTGCAGCTCTTCAGATGGACTTAAAAAAAAACTTGAATAAAATTACAGCGACAGGAAAGCGAGGTAATGAAGATCCATCCAGATGCTGAGAGATGTTCTGAAGACTCCTCATCCAGCAACTAGTTCCAGGCCACCTTTAAGACTCACCGCCCCTGATCCAGTGGTCATAATGTTATGGCTCGTGTTCTGATCCAGTGGTCATAATGTTATGGCTCGTGTTCTGATCCAGTGGTCATAATGTTATGGCTCGTGTTCTGATCCAGTGGTCATAATGTTATGGCTCGTGTTCTGATCCAGTGGTCATAATGTTATGGCTCGTGTTCTGATCCAGTGGTCATAATGTTATGGCTCGTGTTCTGATCCAGTGGTCATAATGTTATGGCTCGTGTTCTGATCCAGTGGTCATAATGTTATGGCTCGTGTTCTGATCCAGTGGTCATAATGTTATGGCTCGTGTTCTGATCCAGTGGTCATAATGTTATGGCTCGTGTTCTGATCCAGTGGTCATAATGTTATGGCTCGTGTTCTGATCCAGTGGTCATAATGTTATGGCTCGTGTTCTGATCCAGTGGTCATAATGTTATGGCTCGTGTTCTGATCCAGTGGTCATAATGTTATGGCTCGTGTTCTGATCCAGTGGTCATAATGTTATGGCTCGTGTTCTGATCCAGTGGTCATAATGTTATGGCTCGTGTTCTGATCCAGTGGTCATAATGTTATGGCTCGTGTTCTGATCCAGTGGTCATAATGTTATGGCTCGTGTTCTGATCCAGTGGTCATAATGTTATGGCTCGTGTTCTGATCCAGTGGTCATAATGTTATGGCTCGTGTTCTGATCCAGTGGTCATAATGTTATGGCTCGTGTTCTGATCCAGTGGTCATAATGTTATGGCTCGTGTTCTGATCCAGTGGTCATAATGTTATGGCTCGTGTTCTGATCCAGTGGTCATAATGTTATGGCTCGTGTTCTGATCCAGTGGTCATAATGTTATGGCTCGTGTTCTGATCCAGTGGTCATAATGTTATGGCTCGTGTTCTGATCCAGTGGTCATAATGTTATGGCTCGTGTTCTGATCCAGTGGTCATAATGTTATGGCTCGTGTTCTGATCCAGTGGTCATAATGTTATGGCTCGTGTTCTGATCCAGTGGTCATAATGTTATGGCTCGTGTTCTGATCCAGTGGTCATAATGTTATGGCTCGTGTTCTGATCCAGCGGTCATAATGTTATGGCTCGTGCTCTGATCCAGCGGTCATAATGTTATGGCTCGTGCTCAGCAGTTAAAGCTGCAGTATGTAGCTTTTTTTATGAACATATTTCTTCACTCTGTCACTACCTCCTGACAGACTGATGTTAGCCAGGTAATCTCTGAAAAAAAATTAAAAAAAATATTGTCCCCTTGCTTCTCCAGGTGGTAAATAAGCATTTCTAAAAAGAAAAGGTGACCCGCCATTTTCCAGCCAATAAAAACAGAGTTTGTAACCAGCCAATAAAAACAGAGCTTGAATTTGAATCAGCCAATAAAAACAGAGCTTGAATTTGAAATTCAACAGACCACAAGGGGGCAGAGCCACATATGGCTCTGAGGGGGAGGGATCAGAATGCTTTGCCTGTTGAAAATATTTCTAACTGCTGCAGTTCTACAGAAACTGCATACTGAACCTTTAATGAGGAAGAAGACACGTTTGTTCCAAACATCTTCCTGTAATTAGTCCCTACCTGGAGTCAGGAGTGCTTCTAAATGTACAGATGTTTGGGGGCGGGGGTCGGGGGGCCCGTTTGATAAATGAGGCTTCGTGACTCGGCGTGTTCTTCAGACAGCGGCACAGAAAGGTTTAAAAATAAGCCGCGCGCTGCGGAGATAATTGGGGAGGAATATTGGATTAGGAGGCGACACAAACAGTAAACATTATGTTGCTGGCCCCGAGCGGCGCTGTGTTGATCCGTAGGCGGGGCTTCTGCTCCAAACAACAAGGTGGGGTTTCGATGAAAGGGTTAAATGACAGCAATAAGAGCAGCAGAAACGCTGCAGCCTCTCTGTGACTGTACAGCTGTACAAAGGCTTCTTTGGCTGATTCTTCACAGCAACATTCGGCTGCTACCCGACAGTTTCAGCTGCAGATTCCAGCCAAACGTTTGGATGAAGCTGGTAGACAAAATCCAGACATGTAGAAAAAGACACCAGGTGCTGTGATGCACCAGATACATTAAAGCATGGGGGGCAGAAGAAGGTTTGGACTGTTGCTGCTTCTCCATCAACATGAGCCGGCTGAAAGAAGGAGCCGGCCCTGAGGCTGACGGTAACACGGTGATTTGTTCCTTAGATTCATCTGGGGGGGTGGGGGTTTGAACCAACAGCTGGATCACCACGGCGGCTGAAGGGACAGGAGTCTGCAGCCGATGGACCCGTGCATGTCCTGCAGGCCCGCCTCCAGACGAGGAAGCATGTAGATGTGCTCTGACGTCAAATGGAAACTTACCTCTGAGTGTTTGGGTGGCTCACTTCTTAATGGTTTCTATAGCTGCAGTTTTATTAAGGATCTATTGTATAGATGTATAATTTATTAATAAAATAGAATGAATTGGTACTCTGTCTCTGCCTGTGCTTCCTTTTAAAAACACTTCTTGGTTATTTCTGTTCATTTTATGACCCAATGTATCGGCTGGGTCAGGACTGTTCCTGACAGGAAGTTGTTGCTTTGGTTGTAACGTGTGTTGAGCTGTGATCAGTGTGAGTCGTAGCTGCACTATCGATAACTGTTACAGAGAAACGGTGGTAAAATGCAACAACCAGCAATGATGTGGCACGAGCTAAACGTTCAAACCTGAAAGTTATGCACCATAACTCATGTTCCCTGAAGGAAGGGAACGAGGTGCAACATAATTGCTATGGGAAATTGCGCCCCCGCGCGATTACCTGAAGGAATACATTCACGCCTTTACGGCAGGGGCGTCAGCATCACGCCAGAGTCCCCTCCCTCTGGGTATTTTTTCATTCATTCATTCATTCAACCTTTATTTAAACAGATAAATCACATTTGAGTCTCAAAGACTCATTTACAAGTGAGATCTGCTGGACAGACAAAAGTGATGAAAAATGACACATAGGGTTTGGAGACAAAAAAATTCCTAACACATTTCTGACCTGTGAAGGTCAAACATGTGGTAATGAAAAAAATCTCACACAAGCACATAATGACACCGACATTACGCAGAAGGGGGAGGAGAGAGGAGTCTCAAAGGCAGGTACTTGGGGGGGGGGGGCTGCCGGCCACTGCCAGAAAACGAAGCCAAAGTTCTGAACCGATGACAAATGTTTTTTCAGCTGGGCTCCACTGACGTCCATGGAGTAGCAGATTTGGGAGGATGAGAGCGTCAAGTTTACAAAACATCCCAGGCGTTTTGAGATAAGACGGCCTATCAAGGCCAGTCGGGGAGCCGAATGTCATATAAACATGATTATTTTTGGAGACAGGCAGAACTTTAATGACATCTACCTTCAGTCTGTGTCGGTCCACTCGCTTCAGAAATGTCCAAATTAAAAATGACCGTACCAATGGAACCTGTCTCAGAAAATCCCCAAGATGTAATCCATTCAGCCAAAAGTCTGGTTTCTCGAGACATGAACCAAGCCATCATGTAAGGCAGGCAGCCTGACCAGGTCCAGATTAGCTGCCGTATTCCTTTTGTGTTGATAGACCAGGAACCAGCCGAATCCAAAAAGCAGGAACCAGTTATCATAAATCCAATTAAATATGTGTCCTTAAGATCCACAGATGACAGAAGAGATAGACACATCATCAAGTCTTCAAGTCGATGAGATATCCAGCTGTGTGCATGCCAACAGGACAAATCGGCTCGCCTACAACCGGTCTTCTTTTTGAAGAAACGTTATCAGTTGTGTTGAGGGACCAACTGATTTAAGGCGCTGACGCCCATCCATCATTCTCCAAAATGCACTTCACTGAGCTTTCAGCATTGAAAAGGGCCAGGTATGTTGCACCTCGTTCCCTTCCTTCAGGGAACATGAGTTATGGTGCATAACTTTCAGTTCCCTTTTCAGTCATGTTACTCGGTGCAACATAATTGCTATGGGAACGTAATTCATTCACGCCCTTGAAATGCTCAGCAAAATGCATGTGAGAACATCTGCCTTAATACGGCAGGCATCTCCCAGCTGCTCTCTTCAAGGTATGCAGAGAGCACAGTCCGGGAAGAAAAAATGCCTCATGTAGAAAACATCAGCTTGATGTTACCACCGGACACATAGATGAAACACCAGCTAGAGACAGCATAAGCGTGCTCCACTTGTGTGATTACCCATCATCTCCTCTTTTCTCTGGGAATCCTGAGAAACAGGAGGAAAAGAGCAAGGGACCCATTATGCCACCAGTAATTAGATGGCAATGTGGAGGTAGAAAACCCAGGCCAAGCACAGGGTAACCACCCAAGTCCCCGGGAGAAAATATTTTATATATGCAAGGGGAACGACTGTCAAAGTGGAGCCCATCCTGATGTTGGAGACCCATCAAAGGAGATGGGAACCCCTCCACTGAACATCTCCTAAGCAAACATAAACACCAAGGGACACCCTTGTGTATGTTCTTGCTGTTTGACTTGGAGAAAAGCTATCAAAGCCTTAGGCCCTCAGCCAGTTCCCTTCAAAGGCCAGGCTGAGAGTCGCCACAACTCCAGACGTGGGTGTAGAAGTTGCCCACGTGCCTGAGTCAGCAGGTCCCTGTGAGGACGAAATTGACATGGTATCCCTGATAACATTGAGATCAGCTCCGGGAACCACGGTTTCTGCGGCCACCTGGGGGCTATCAGTATCAGGGAGCGGGCTCCCTGATGTACACGTTTCAGTGTACGCGGTCTCCTGTTGAACTGCAACTTGAGCCCATGAAATATCGTCGTCATGACCCATTCGTTTGGTAGACACGCCCTCCAGGCTTGCACGTGTGCCATGAGCCTGGAAGGCATGTCCAATTGCTGCCCGTCATGTTTGAGTGTGGGAAGGGTGGCCTTTGACCCCTCTCGCGCTCTCTCGAGCAGGTTGGTCAGTCCAACAGAAGATATCTCGAGATCTGACTGTCTCAGACAGAGCTCGTGTATCTTGCTGTGGTTCATAGTTTGACCACGTGGTTTGTGTTTATAAAAGTTGGACTCGAGTCAAGAACCAGGGCAGTCTGTACTTTGGTACTTTTATTTTCGTATAAGCATGAAACAGTGTTTGTTTTGATTACACATACAGTAGGCGAGTCATGTTTAGTACGCACACACATGTCACCAGCTCCTTGTAGTGTTTTACAAGTGGAGACTAGGCTCAAAAGGTTAGGTTCCCATACCTCGTGGGCGGGCAAACCTGTAAACTCATGCATTCGTCCTGTTTCATCAGGTCCAAATCTGCTTTCCACATGGGGTCATTGAAGAGGCCCTCGGCCGATACTGGAAAGGTTCACTGTCGCCAGCAGGTCTCTTCTGTGGAGGGCGATGCACGTCTTTCTTGGGGGATGCAAAGCTTTTCCTCGGCAGCCTCTCGCGGAGAGCTTCAGCCTGTTTGCGTCTTTGTTCCAGCCTGGCCTGGATGCGTTCTAGGGCTCCCCCGAAGAGTCCCGTCGGCTCAATCGGGTGCTGGAGGAAGGAGGACCTCTGATTTTCCGGGAGGTCCGTTAAAGTCAACCAAAGATGGCGCTGGGCGACAACCATTTCCGCCATTGCTCTACCTTGCTTGATGGCTATTGTCCCCATCATGCGGAGCACGTAGTCAGAGACGCGGCGTGCCTCCTCCATGGCCTCCGTTGCGGCTTGTTCGTTTGTCGTTACCTGGAGTTCCTGCAGCTTTTCTGCCAGGTACGCCTGCATCATGGTCGAGGCGTTCATCGCACGAGCCACAAGGCCCTAAGCCCGGTAGCACTTTTCGAGTTGTTTCTCCGAAGTGCGGCAGGCCCTGCTGGGCAACGTTGGCTTCGCCCCCGTAGCTACAGGGGCCAGATGAGCCGCCAGGGTCTCCTCTATCTGGGGTGCGCTGGCGAGACCTGCTGCCTCAATTCCAGCGACATCCAGGAGTCGGAATAGTGGCAGCGTCATGGGAGCTCCGGGTTCCGCCCAGGAGCGTGTGAGCTCCATGAGGAAGTCCGGGAACATGGGCATTTTCTGCGACATCATTGGCTGCTGCTTCGCGTAGAAGTAGTTTCCCGCCAGCCTCGTAACCTGTTGGCGAGGCGTGGGGTCTGGCCACGCAACCTGCAGGGCGTCCGCTGCCCTATGGCACAGGTCGAACAGAGCAAGGACTGACACATCCGGTTCCGGTAGAACTTGCACCAGGTTCTGGGATAAGTCTACACTTTCTCCTCTGCAACCGTACTCGGAGTCTTGGTCAGACACCTCGGGCATCGAGTCCTCGATGGGGACCGAGGAGTCCGACACGTTCTCATCCCAGACTTGACCGCTGCATTCAAGGTCCATGTTCTCGAGCTCCGTTTCGGGAGCGGGCAGATCTTTGAGGCGTGCGGCCTTCAGTGCTGCGGCCTTCGCCATGGATTTAGCCAACGCGTTCGCGCACGTTTCCTCACTACCGCCGGCATCTGACAGCAGTTGGAGCAGGAGTCGGGGGATTCCAGCGCTTTTCTTGCGTGCAGAATCCCTAGGCAGACAGGACAGGCCTCGTGGGTGTCCGTCGCCGAGAGGGAGTTGCCGCAGCCGCTGGGGCAGGGGCACGAGCGAGGGCTCGCCGTCCTGCTGATTTTCTTCTGAGTCTTTGTCCTCCGTTTTCCCTTCTCGGGAGCCATGTCCAGACACGAGAAGCGTCGAGGCTGTTCCTAGTTTCCTTTTGTTCGAAGCCGTCCTCTCCGTCGTCTTGCTTTCGCTGGCTAGCCTGCTAATGGTTAGCAGGGAGTGTTGTGACGCAGTTAGCGCCGCCGAGCGAAGCAGCTGCAGAGAGAGAAGAAAACTTTGAGGTAAGTACAGTAGAAAAACGCTGGACTAGCTTTCGCCAGCCCAGCAGTACGCAGGAAAAATTTCTCTGTACGCTCAGTGTAGGGAGCAAGCTCACCTCTGATCGAGCGATGCGACAACAGAGAAGTCCCACGAAGTTCAGGTTTTAAGCGAGGTGAAGGGCAATAAGAGAATAATGGATGGGCGTCCGCGCCTTAAATACCCAGAGGGAGGGGACACTGGCGTGACGCTGACGCCCCTACCATAAAGGCGTGAATGTATTCCTTCAGCTAATTGCGCGGGGGCGCAATTTCCCATAGCAATTATGTTGCACCGAGTGACATGAATGATAAGGGAACCAAAGAGACACATGTCACTTCACTCGTGGTTAAATCTGATTAGATTCTATCAAATGGATCTGTGTGACAAAAGTCATCTCAATATGCGTATACATTACAAAATGGACATAAGTAGAAGACAATGAAGTCTGATTACTGAAAGCTCTACCTCCCTTTCTGCTGCTGGAAACTCAAGGAACCACAAGTAAATCTTCAGTCTGAGAATTAAGTGAAAACACTGAATGAGACACCCAGATAACAAACCATTAAAATAGTCCAGTCTAGACGTGACAAATGCATGAAACAGTTTTTCTGCATCATTTTTAGATGTTTCTAACCTTAGTGATATTACGCAGGTGGAAGAAGGAGGTTCTAGTAACATTTTTAATGTGGGGGATAAAAGACATGTCCTGATCAAAAATAACACAAAAATTTTTAACATTAGAGCTGGAGGCAGATTAATGTCATCCAAGGAGGGAGAAAGACTGAAAAAATTATTCCTAAAATGCTCAGGTCCAAAAACTAAAACCTCAGTCTTGTCTGTTCAAAAGCAGAAAATTTAGGGTCATCCAGGTTTTCATGTCTGTCCGTCCTTCTCTCACACCCCGCTCCACAGCCATCCTGGTGCACAGTCTTGTGACTTCCCGTATCGATTACTGCAACTCCCTTCTCTACGGCCTCCCCAACAAATCTCTCCACAAGTTACAGATGGTCCAGAACTCAGCTGCCCGTGTCATCACTCAAACCTCCTACTATAACCACATCACTCCTGTCCTGCAGCAGCTCCACTGGCTCCTCCTACTATAACCACATCACTCCTGTCCTGCAGCAGCTCCACTGGCTCCTCCTACTATAACCACATCACTCCTGTCCTGCAGCAGCTCCACTGGCTCCTCCTACTATAACCACATCACTCCTGTCCTGCAGCAGCTCCACTGGCTCCCGGTTAAATCACGCATCATCTTCAAAATTCTACTCTCTCACGTTCAAATCTATCCACAACCTTGCCCCTCCTTATCTATCTGACCTCCTACAAATCTCCATCCCATCACGCTCTCTCAGATCCTCCTCTTCACTACATCTCCATGTACCCTCTGCCCGCCTCTCCACCATGGGGAGCAGGGCCTTCACCTGCTCTGCCCCTCACCTCTGGAACGCTCTACCACCAGACCTTCGAAACACCACCTCCCTTTCTCTGTTCAAGACAGCCCTGAAAACACATCTCTTTAGACTAGCTTATCATTAACTTTACTAAATGTATTTTTATTATTTTGCATTTTATAATCTTTATGTATTTTATATTTCAATTTGTCACTGATAATGTTTGCACTGTATTAGTTTGTTAAGTGTCCTTGGGTGTCCTGAAATGCGCTTTTAAATAAAATGATTATTATTATTATTATTATTATTATCATCAAGTGTGTATTGATACATCATCAAGTGTGTATTAATACATCATCAAGTGTGTATTGATACATCATCAAGAGTGTATTAATACATCATCAAGTGTGTATAATTACAACATCAAGTGTGTTTTGATACATCATCAAGTGTGTATTGATACATCATCAAGTGTGTATTGATGCATCATCAAGTGTGTATTAATACATCATCAAGTGTTTATTGATACATCATCAAGTGTGTATAGATACATCATCAAGTGTGTATATTGATACATCATCAAGTGTGTATTGATACATCATCAAGTGTGTATTAATACATCATCAAGTGTGTATTAATACATCATCAAGTGTGTATTAATACAACACTAACGAGGGAAGCAGTGTGTGTACCTGTACATCATATCAGTACAAACACGTCATGGAGCCCATGGTCAGGCATGGTGTTGGAGGGCTCATTGTCTGGGTTCCTTGCAGTCATTGAGTGGACCGTGAACCTTTCTGTGGATTCTGGAGACAACTGTGTGTCCATGTGTCCAACAGATGAAGCTTGGACTACAGTGGGTCCACTAGGACCAAGATCCAAACCTAGCAGCTGATCTACAACAGAACGGGTCAACAGGAGAACCGTGGTGCTGCAGCGGTTGAGTCATGGTTCCTCTACAACCATGTTATAACCATGTTACAACCATGTTTCAACTATGTTACATACATGTTACTACCATGTTACATCCATGTTACTACCATGTTACATCCATGTTTCAACCATGTTTCAACCATGTTACTACCATGTTACATCCATGTTTCAACCATGTTTCAACCATGTTTCAACCATGTTACAACCATGTTATTATAACCATGTTATTATAACCATGTTTCAACCATGTTTCAACCATGTTTCAACCATGTTATTATAACCATGTTATTATAACTATGTTACAACCATGTTTCAACCATGTTTCAACCATGTTACAACCATGTTATTAAAGTATAACCATGTTATTATAACCATGTTTCAACCATGTTTCAACCATGTTTCAACCATGTTTCAACCATGTTATTATAACCATGTTATTATAACCATGTTACAACCATGTTACAACCATGTTTCAACCATGTTATTATAACCATGTTATTATAACCATGTTACAGCCATGTTTCAACCATGTTTCAACCATGTTTCAACCATGTTATTATAACCATGTTACAACCATGTTACAACCATGTTTCAACCATGTTTCAACCATGTTACAACCATGTTATTATAACCATGTTATTATAACCATGTTACAACCATGTTTCAACCATGTTTCAACCATGTTACAACCATGTTTCAACCATGTTTCAACCATGTTTCAACCATGTTACAACCATGTTTCAACCACGTTTCAACCATGTTATTATAACCATGTTATTATAACCATGTTACAGCCATGTTTCAACCATGTTTCAACCATGTTTCAACCATGTTTCAACCATGTTTCAACCATGTTACAACCATGTTACAACCATGTTATTATAACCATGTTACAACCATGTTTCAACCATGTTTCAGCCATGTTTCAACCATGTTTCAACCATGTTACAACCATGTTTCAACCATGTTACAACCATGTTATTATAACCATGTTACAAACAAGTTTCAACCATGTTTCCACCATGTTACATCCATGTTTCAACCATGTTACAACCGTGTTTTAACCATGTGAGGCTGATAAAGACGGTTTCAACACGTCTTCAGTGTTTCAGATTCATGCTGCAAGTCATAATTCTAATGATGTTCATGTCTGCCGATGATCTGGAGAGTTTTGTCCTCCAGACGTTCATCAACACACTCCTTCTTCAGCAGCACTCCTGCCAACACACACACACACACACACACACACACACACACACACACACACACACATGGTGTTACTCATCCTGCCGGCTCACAGCTCTTACAAGTGTTGATTACAACCGCTACACTGCTGCGAACGACAAAAAAAGTGTGGACGCATGTTAATGTGTGTGTGTTGTCTCCTTCACTAACACACATGTTAATGTGTGTGTGTTGTCTCCTTCACTAACACACATGTTAATGTGTGTGTGTTGTCTGTTTCACTGTTTTCACAGTCACGTCAGTGAGACCTAAATGTTTCAGCACAATGTGTTTGTCTTCAGCTTCACAAGCTTCATTTAAAGAGCTGCTGGTTTTTGTGAATCGGATCATGTGTAGATGATGTGCAGATGATGTGTAGATGATGTGTAGATGATGTGTAGATGATGTGCAGATGATGTGCAGATCCGACTTTTTGCTGAATAACGTCTGGTTCTCTCCACGTCTGGTTCTCGAGCAGTTCTCACGTCTCAGACAAGCTTCGCACCTTTCTACTACACGATGACTTGCAGTGACACCCCCAGAATAGAGGCCTGTTGCTAGGAAGATTTTAGGTGTTGTTGGAGTTTTATAATATTCTGCAGCACTGAAGTTTCTGTGGCCTTCTGGGGGATTTCTCATGTGGTTTTGAGGGACAGTGGCGTTGACCTCGCGTCTTCTTCATGTGTCGTTAAGCTTCGCTCTTTTCTCTGACTCTGACTAGAGGCTCAGTCTAATTAATCACGTCAGGCTGCGATGGGAGGCCCTGCCACGGGTTGAACGGGGGCTAATAAACAGCCTCGGGGGAACACGCGCCCCCATAAAACAGAGGCCATTATGTGGAGGTTAGGTGCACTGCTCAAGGGCATCTCGGCAGTGGATAATGAGTAACGAGCGGGATCGAGCCATCCGTCTGCCTCGGCTGTGTTTTCCTGGAGATTCGGAGGTGATCTGGTATCAGCCTGTCGAACGTCTCATTGATTTGATTGATCTGTGGGTGAGACGATCTTTCAGTCTGAAACAAACACATCCGAGCGTTCATCATTTATGTGTGAAGTGCGCCACAAACACGTGCACTCATGCCCAACACGTGCACGAGCATAACAAAGCCCTAACAGTGTTCAGTTCTGTTTCCTATTGTTTCTCAGTTTGATGACACGGCTTCCTAAAATATCATGTAAAGTTAACAATAAAATGTCATCCCTTGTAGAATTCAACTTATTCTGCAAACCAAGTCTGTTCAAATATGAAATATATTTATTGTTTATACCTTTTCCCCAGAACCCCTTTTCAAAATGACCAGAATATCACTTTATGATACTAAGGCCTTGTACACACGTAGCCGGATATCAGTAAAACCGAACAGTTTATCATGCGGTTTGGCTTTTCATCCACACGTGAACTCCGGTTGATGTAACTATAAACGAATAATAAAAAAACTCAGACCAAAGTGGAGATTTGAGAATTCTCCTCTTTTGGGTCTGCGTGTGGACTTTCAGAACCGGAGATTTCTGCTCCAGCTGGAGCAGCGCTGACTTCACATAATGCTCGGCGGGAAAAAAGCACTAAAATGTAAACATAATAAATAATAATAATAATGAATTTAATTTATAACGCACTTTTCATTAATGAAAATCTCAAAGTGCTACAAAGTGCAACAAAATTAAATGTCAATAAAACAAGTGATAAAACAAGTAAAATCAATAACAGTATCAACTAAGATCAAAGATAGAATCATGAGGAGGCAGAGTAGGCTCGCTTAAAAAGAAAGGTCTTCAAGCTGCTTTTAAAGTCAACCAGTGACTGTGGAGCTCTCAGGTAGTCAGGAAGAGAGTTCCACAGGCGGGGGCAGCCACACTGAAAGCCCGGTCTCCCATGGTCCTTAATTTGGTTTCGTGGAATGTGAAGGAGATTACTGTTCTGTGACCGCAGAGACCGGGTGGATGAATATGGAGCAAGAATGTCCTTTAGATAATCTGGTGAAGTTCTGTGTAAGCATTGATGTGTAATGAGAGCAGTTTTGTACTGAATTCTGTAGGTGACAGGAAGCCAATGGAGGTTATGGAGAATGGGTGTAATATGTTCAAATTTACAAACTCTCAACAAAATCCTTGCTGCACTGTTTTGAATATATTGAAGCTTCTGAAGGTATTTACCAGGGATTCCAATAAACAGGGAGTTGCAGTAGTCGAGCCTGGAGGAGACAAAAGCATGGACGAGTTTCTCAGCATCAGAAAAAGTTTGATTTGATTTGATTTGATGTTTATTCATTCATTTTAAAAGAACAATACACGACAGTTTCATCAGATACAAGAATAAAGTAGGATCAAATGAAAGGAGCAGAAAGAAGATGAAATCTTATTATATCTACCCCTTATTTCACAGTTTGTTCAACCAATGTTAACCTTCAAGCTACATCACAAAATGAATAATTCTACTTAATTTTACTAACTGTAATACACAAACTACATCACAAAATGAATAATTCTACTTAATTTATCTAGCTGTAATACACAAACTACATCACAAAATGAATAATTCTACTTAATTTTCTAACTGTAATACACAAACTACATCATTCTAACTGTAATACACAAACTACATAAGAAAATGAATAATTCAACTTAATTTTTCTAACTGTAATACACAAACTACATCACAAAAATGAATAATTCTATTTAATTTTTCTAACTGTAATACACAAACTACATCACAAAATGAATAATTCTACTTAATTTTTCTAACTGTAATACACAAACTACATCATTCTAACTGTAATACACAAACTACATAAGAAAATGAATAATTCAACTTAATTTTTCTAACTGTAATACACAAACTACATCATTCTAACTGTAATACACAAACTACATAAGAAAATGAATAATTCAACTTAATTTTTCTAACTGTAATACACAAACTACATCACAAAAATGAATAATTCTATTTAATTTTTCTAACTGTAATACACAAACTACATCACAAAATGAATAATTCTACTTAATTTTTCTAACTGTAATACACAAACTAGTTAGGGATGGGCGAAGTCTGGAGATGTTTCGAAGATGGAAGAAGCAGGTTTTAAACAGATGCTTAATGTGATTTTCAAATGTAAGATGAGAGTCCATTTTTATTCCAAGATTTGTAACAGAGGTGGAGAGGGGGATGTCTTGTCCAGAAAAGGAAATTGTTGTTATAGTTGATGTTTGTACCTGGTGAGGGGTGCCAATCAGTATGGCCTCAGTCTTGGAGCAGTTTAATTGAAGAAAGTTCTGATTCATCCATGCCCTTATTTCCTCCAGGCAGGTAGAGAGGGCAGTGAGTGAAGATGGAGATGACAATGGGGAAGATGAGGATGCTCCAGTCCTGATGTAAAGCTGTGTATCGTCGGCATAACAGTGAAAAGAAATGTTGAACTGATTAATAATTTGACCTAAAGGCAGCATGTAAAGGGAAAACAGCAGGGGCCCCAGAACTGACCCCTGAGGGACACCACAGGAGACACAGACTGTCTGGGACGTGGCGTTGCCAAGACTAACACATTCCAGCCTATTGGAGAGGAAAGATTTGAACCAGTCCAGGACAGTTGACCTCCACATGAAGACGGTGGAGGAGGATACTATGGTCCACAGTGTCGAAAGCTGCAGTGAGGTCAAGGAGGACAAGGATGGAGGGAGAACCAGTGTCAGCAGCCATGAGGACATCATTGGTAACTCTCAGCAATGCAGTCTCAGTACTGTGAGCTGCTCTGAATCCAGACTGGAACTTCTCATACAGAGAGTGTTGCTGTAGGTGGTCCTGCAGCTGAGCAGCAACTGCTTTCTCCAGCACTTTAGACAGAAATGGGAGGTGGGAAATTGGGCGGTAATTAGAAAAAATGTCGGGATCCAAATTAGATTTTTTCAGAAGAGGCCTAATGATGGCAGTTTTTAGAGGCAGTGGAACATGACCAGATTGTAGAGACTTATTTATTATTTGTGTGATTAATGGGCTTATTGCAGAGTGATTGGATTTTATGAGAGACAAGGGGAAGGGATCCAGGGCACAGGATGAAGGCTTCATTTTCTTGATGATGGTCTCCACCTCACTCTGAACAACTTCATCAAAGCTGCTCAGGGTCCCAGAATGCAGACGGGTGGATGGTAAACGAAGATCAGGGAGGTTGTGGAGCTGAGATCTGATAGTGTCAACATACCTGCTCTGACATGATTCCCAGTCTGACATGATTTCCAATCGACATTTTCCTGCGTTTTATTAACTTTGTACTCCAACACGGTATTTAATAGTAGTTCAACCTCGCGGACTGTCCACACAAACAAACGAAAAAAAAAAAAGAAATAATAATAGGAAGTTGTGGCTGGGATGAAGGGTTGTGACTGCACTACACTGCCACCTATGGGTTCGGCATATTCTTTACAACGCTCTGTGGTGAAAATAAACGGGGATATGTAGACGAACAGTTTAAATATCCGAACATGTATGTACAGAGATTTTTTTTTTGCGCAGATATTCGTTTTTCAAACACCAGTCTACCTGTGTACAGGAGTTGACTTGCATAAAAACTAGTGACTCATAAAACTATATACAGGGAGTCCTCGATTTATGGCGCCCTCGACCTACGGGAACTCGGACTTATGGCATATATCATAATTAATAAAATTATGAAGAAAAAAAAAACATTTTTTGTTTGTTTGTTTAAACGTTCTTTATTTCATGTGTACAACACTTTGTTGCAGCTGTGGTTGTTTTAAATGGCTTTATAAATAAAGTATTATTATTAAAATTATTATTTTTATTATTTTTAACCCGAATTACACAGTTTCCGGTAGTTTCCGGTCGCAATGTTTTTAGCTTTGTTAGCTCCAGCCATACCGTGCTGGTTCAGAGATTGCTCCGCGTGGACACATGCACTTCAGCTGAACTTCGGTTTCGCAGAGAGACAGATAGATGAAAGACAAAGACGCTGTGGAATGCGTGAAGCAGCAGACAACGAGATGTAGTGGAAATACCACGAGCTAACATGTTAATGCTAACGGACCCGATTGGCATGGCGGCGGAGAGCCTGCTGCGGGCGGCCGGGAGCTCCATCCATGTTTGCCTGGTAGCCTCAGATGTTTGATGGACACCGAGGTAACATGCTAAAATGTGGATAAACAGCTGGGCAGCCTTTTTGGAGGGACGACACCGAGCTAACGGGGGCTAAAATGCTAACGAGGCCCGACCGGAGACACGGACCTGACGGGTGGCGAAGACCAGCTCACAGTAAGAAATTTTATTTATTTATTTAATTACAGTACTGTATGTGTTTTTTGATAATTATGTAGCTGTGTTAGGATAGGTAACTTGGTAACTGTTCATTACCGTACATGTACGTGTATCAGTGGCGGCTCGGGTGGTCCCCGACTTACGTCAAAATCGGGTTACGAACAGCCCGTAGGTCCGGAACTCGTTCATAAGTTGAGGACTCCATGTAAGACAATTTACTGTATTACTATTTATACTATCTATTACTGTCTATTAATTCATTTACAGTATGAAATGTGGACTTTGTAAATATTGTGTCCCAGTGGGGGTATGTGAGTGAGTAAAAATGAAATTACTGTTTCAAACTTCTGAAATGCATTCCTCTGTTTGGACGGTGATTCCTCTGGAAGCCAGAAGAAACTGCAGAGCCAGTGGATCCTGCAGAGGATCGTGCGTCTGTGCAGCATTAAGACAGTAACTGGATCCTTCGACCTGTGCATTAACGGCATGAATGGATCAAACCTAAACTGTCTCATCCGCTGTGAGGTCAGATGTGTCAGAGAAAACAGACGGAGAAGATTGTCCAGGAAGTCCAAGCCCGACATTTGAAGTCGTCTCTGCTTTCACTGAAGAAACCGACGAACAAGACGCAGCTGCGCCTCCGTAATGTCGATTTAGGATTACAGTACTTTAAATGCACCTCAGTGGCTGAAGTGCTTTTATAGACTCAAAAATAAAAATGTTTTGAAGACGAGACGCATGCAGCACTCTGTAAACGGAAGGTACCCCCCCACAGACAAAAACACAAAATGATGCAATTTACACAAACACAGAGTCTGTAAATACAGGTTTTAAAAATGTATGTGAGGTGATGGTTTTTCCATATTTGTGGGCCCATAAAGTATCAATAAGTCAGAGTTTAGCTGAAAGAAGAAGAAATATTATCTGACTTTAATGCAGTTTAGTCAAATAAATTAAACATTTTAGTTTAAGAGTTGAACTAAAGAAACTGAGCATTAAAAACACAACCTGCTAAATGAAAGACAACAGGTCCACAACATCCACAACAGGTAAGATGGTGATTGTTTTAAATTAAAAAGGATCTAAACTACAAAGCATGAGTGCCCTGCAGACCTGCGTCCTCTGCAGAGGTCAGAGGTCAGTAGCTTCAACGTTCAGAGCATTCTGGGACGCAGCGATCGGAGAAAAGCAGCCGAAAGCCTCAGAACGTGTCAGAGCTGCAGAAACGCAGATTCAAACCGACAGCTCCGAGCAATAAACAGCTGATGACACCGGCTGAAGTTGCATTCAGGTGCTCCGTGATTCTTTAACTTTGTGGACGTTTGGCGTTGCAGCGCCGGACTGGACGGACCGGGGGTTCTCGAGGCTTTTCTCCTCCACCTTCCATAAAACAGAAAGGATGCGCTCTCCTGAGTGCTCGTGCACCGCTCGGCCTGCCAGAAGGACTAAGACGTGGCGTCAGCCGGATCAGTGTGTGCCCAGCAGGTGAATTAAAAATCCATTTTTATGGAGTTACGCGTTCGCCAACACTCACATTACGTCCGTCACATAAAGATACTTTATAAGAAACTGGCAAGACGACGGGGAGAGGAAAGACGTACTTTATAACCTCGGGTGAATAAAGTCTTAATAGAGTGCT
>JBBPBX010034537.1:0-23607 GCA_038048925.1 Garcialebias charrua
CGCGGAGCTTTTTAACCACCTCGGCGACCTCAGCACCAGAGATTGGAGAGCCCGACCCAAAGTCCCCAGGCTCCGCTTCCTCAGTGGAAGACGTGCCAGTAGGATTGAGGAGGTCTTCGAAGTATTCCGCCCACCGACTCACAACATCCCGAGTTGAGGTCAACAGCACGCCATCCCCACCATAAATGGTGTTGGTCGCGTACCGCTTTCCCCCCCTGAGACGCCGGATGGTGGACCAGAATCGCCTCGAAGCCGTACGGAAGTCATTCTCCATGGCCTCTCCGAACTCCTCCCACGCCCGAGTTTTTGCCTCAGCAACCACCCGAGCCGCATGCCGCTTGGACTGTCGGTACCTATCTGCTGCTTCCGGGGTCCCACAGGCCAAAAAGGCCCAATAGGACTCCTTCTTCAGCATGACAGCATCCCTCACCGCCGGTGTCCACCACCGGGTTCGAGGGTTGCCACCACGACAGGCACCAACAACCTTGCGGCCACAACTCTGATAAGCTGCCTCGACAATAGAGGCGTGGAACATGGCCCACTCGGACTCAATGTCCCCCGCCTCCCTCGGAACGTGTTCAAAGCTCTCCCGGAGGTGGGAGTTAAAGCTCCGTCTTACGGGAGACTCTGCCAGACGTTCCCAACAGACCCTCACAATACGTTTGGGTCTGCCAGGTCTGACCGGCATCCTCCCCCACCATCGGAGCCAACTCACCACCAGGTAGTGGTCAGTGGACAGCTCCGCCCCTCTCTTCACCCGAGTGTCCAGGACATGCGGCCGCAGATCAGATGAGACGACAACAAAGTCGATCATCGAACTGCGACCTAGGGTGTCCTGGTGCCAAGAGCACATATGTACACCCTTATGCCTGAACATGGTGTTCGTTATGGACAATCCATGACGAGCACAGAAGTCCAATAACAGAACACCACTCGGGTTCAGATCAGGGGGGCCGTTCCTCCCAACCACACCCCTCCAGGTCTCACTGTCATTGCCCACGTGAGCGTTGAAGTCCCCCAGTAGAACAAGGGAGTCCCCAGGAGGTGCACTCTCCAATACCCCCTCCAAGGACTCCAAAAAGGGTGGGTAATCTGCGCTGCCGTTTGGCGCATAGGCACAAACAACAGTCAGAGCCCGTCCCCCCACACGTAGGCGAAGGGAGGCTACCCTCTCGTTCACCGGGGTGAACCCCAACGTACAGGCACCAAGATGGGGGGCAACAAGTATGCCCACTCCTGCTCGGCGCCTCTCACCAGGGGCAACTCCAGAGTGGAAGAGTGTCCAACCCCTCTCAAGGAAACTGGTTCCAGAGCCAGAGCCATGCGTTGAGGTGAGTCCGACTATTTCTAGCCGGAACCTCTCAACCTCACACACTAGCTCAGGCTCCTTCCCCACCAGAGAGGTGACATTCCATGTCCCAATGGCCAGCTTCTGTAGCCGAGGATCAGACTGCCAGGGTCCCCGCCCTCGGCCACCACCCATCCCACATTGCACCCGACCCCTTTGGCCCCTCCCATAGGTGGTGAGCCCATGGGAAGGGGGACCCACGTCTCCTCTTCGGGCTGTGCCCGGCCGAGCTCCATGGGTAAAAGCCCGGCCACCAGGCGCTCGCCAACGTGCCCCACCTCCGGGCCTGGCTCCAGAGTGGGGCCCCGGTGACCCGCGTCCGGGCGAGGGAACATTGTATCCATTAATTGTACTCATCATAAGGGGTTTTTGGGCTGCACTTTGTCTGGTCCTTCACCTAGGACCTGTTTGCCTTGGGTGACCCTTCTAGGGGCATGAAACCCCTGACAGCATAGCTCCTATGGATCCATTGGGACACTCAAACCCCTCCCCCACGGTAAGGTGGCAGCCCAGGGATGGGTAATTTAATAGACCATCTATAATGTCCATATTTTTAACACAATTTCCAGTTTACTGTACATTGTACTATAAAAAAAAGAGAAGAAAATGTCCTTACTTTTATGGAAAGGGTGTTGCAGGGGGAGAGAAAGGCTTATTGGGAGGGAGTTGCAGAAGTTGCTGGTGCAGGTGAGTGAGGAAGGACAGGTGAGTCCAAAATGGTAGCTGATGTGGAGGGGCAAGTGATGCAGAAGGTGATGTTGATGCTGGTGTAGGTGAGTGAGGAGGGACAGGTGAGTCCAAAATGGCAGCTGAGGTGGAGGGGCAAGTGATGCAGAAGGTGATGTTGATACTGGTGCAGGTGAGTGAGGAGGGGCAGGTGAGTCCAAAATGTCAGCTGAGGTGGAGGAGCAAGCGATGCAGAAGGTGATGTTGATGCTGGTGCAAGTGAGTGAGGAGAGGCAGGTGAGTCCAGAAAGGCAGCTGAGGTGGAGGGTACTGGTGATGCAGAAGGTGCTGGTGAATGAAGAGAGACAGGTGAGTCAGGAGAGGCAGCCGAGTTATATATAAAAAAAGAAAGAAAAGAAAAAAGAAAAGAAAAAAGTCCTTACCTTTATGGAGGGGCAGGTGATGCAGAAGGTGCTAGTGATGCTGGTGAGTGAAGAGGGGCATGTGAGTCAGGAGAGGCAGCTGAGTTATATGAAAAAAAAAGAAAAGAAAATGTTGTTACCTTTATGGAGGGGCAGGTGATGCAGAAGGTGCTGGTGAGTGAAGAGGGACATGTGAGTCAGGAGAGGCAGCTGAGTTATATAAAAAAGAAATTAAAAAAAGAAAAGAAAATGTTACCTTTATGGAGGGGCAGGTGATGCAGAAGGTGCTGGTGAATGAAGAGGGACATGTGAGTCAGGAGAGGCAGCTGAGTTATATAAAAAAGAAATTAAAAAAAGAAAAGAAAATGTTACCTTTATGGAGCGGCAGGTGATGCAGAAGGTGCTGGTGATGCTGGAGGGTCAGGTGATGCAGAAGTCGCTGGTGGTGCTGCTACAGGTGAGTGAGGAGGGGCAGGTGAGTCCAGAAAGGCAGCTGAGGTGGAGCTCCCTGATCTGCTATACTCTTGGGCACGCGCCCAGCCTGAGCAAAGACAAACGCTTAATAAATTACTGTCAAATTCAGAATACAGTTTAATGTGTAATATAATCTTAATTTAATCTTTAATCTAAATAAATGGCATTCTTTACAATAAATAAACTATACTAACAATAATAAAAATCTTAATAAATACAATAACAGTCAGAACCAGAACAATAAGCAGCAACAAACTGTTTACAATCTAACTAATCAAGTTTTAAGTTTTTGTCCAAAAAGACCAACTTGTCCACATTTTCTGCTAAAAGCACAGATCTAGTTGCAGTGAATATCTCCAGCAGTGGAGAAAATTATCTTAATAACAACAGTAGCAGCAGTGTGGCTGTATTTTTCCTCATTACTCACAACAAGCTCTTCTTGGACCTGGTCCCACCTGTCCCTGGAAAAGTTCAGAGTTCAGTCATCACAGACATCTTTGCTGCAGGTGATCTGGCAAATTTCCCTGAAGCGGAAGAAGTCAACTGCTATCTCCGTCCCAGACTGAAAAAAAAATACAAAGAGAAAGAAGCTCAGAGGTGACAGGGCCTTCTCAGTTGCAGGTCCAAGACTGTGGAATGAGTTGCCACTGAGTGTCAGGCAGGCTCCCTCACTCACAGTATTTAAAGGGGACCACAGATAGGTTTTTAAAATTTTTATGGTATGTCTGTGGGCTATCCAGACAATGTTCATTCAATTTAATACACAAAATAATTCTTAGATAATCAATTATACCCTTTTTAATTCTACCATTTTTAACTTTCGTTTTGAACAACTGGTTTATGATAATGAGCTGTCATGGCCACGCCCTTCAAAGATCTGTTTACATTAACTCCGCCCTCTGTAACAGCCAGTATCTCTAAACTGTTGTTGTTTTAAAATTAGCTCTTTTTTTAAAAGGGTTAGTGTTAACCTTTCCTGCTCAGTCTTTCATCCGTGGTCAAAAGACACAGGGGAGATTTTCCTCCAGGGCTGAAGTCTCTGCTTCAGGGTTAACTCCCTCGCTCGCCTTGCACATAAACCACACGGTGGCTGAAGGTTAATCCTCTTGTTTTAATAATAATTCCAGCCAACAGGTGCACAAACAGACTTTCTTACAGCCGCGTTTCAATTTGCCGTTCACTTTACTCCACACACACACATACCATGACGTCTTGCTCTCCTCAACACGCTAAAGGACCCTCTAGGCTTTTGACGACCAGTGTACCTGTATACGGATATTTTAGAGCAAAAAAAGTCCTGCTGGATGGACAGCGTGTGTGCGCACATCATGCTGCAGTTTAAAGATAAAATTATAGTGTTTAACTCCATTCCTGCATGGAAGGCTTGACCAAGCTTCAAAGCAGCTCTGCGCCGTGATGGACAGAGAGCAACAGCTACAGGACAGATGCACGTGACGTGCAGCAGGTCCTCGGATGGATGGATGGACGGACGGACAGACGGACGGATGGATGGAAGGATAAAGCTTGGACCTCAGTCAGTAAAAAATCCATCTGTCTGGGTTCAGGAAGGCAGGATGTTTGATGGAGCTGACGTGGGTGGAGCCAGGAGGACGCAGTTGCTCTGAGCGCTGCACCTGTTACCTGCTCAGGAGTTGACAGAACTCTTCAGCGACGTAGAGGATGAAGAATTCAATGAGTTTGAATAAAAATAAATAAATAAATATTTTTTGGTGTTTATCTTGTTACATTTTAAAGAGATGAAGGTTGTTGTAGCATATGTTGTGCGCACACGTTTGGAATACCCGACAAGCGAAATTATTTAAATCCAACGGATTTGAACATATTCAGTTATTAAAGAAAAGTTCAGCTCAGACACATCTTTGCAAATAAATGTTTTTTAAGTGTTAATCTTAATACATTTTAAACAGATGAAGTTTTTAGCAGCCCACGCACACAAAGACCGGTCAAAGCGAACCTATCAGCTATTTGACAATTATGTTCATTTTTTAAAGAAAAGTTCAGCTCAAACACACTTTTACTATAATGTCAGCAAACAAATATAACAATTATACTTTATTTATAAAGCCATTTAAAACAACCACAGCTGCAACAAAGTGTTGTACACATGAAATCATGAAAAACAACCGTCATGTCTTTTATACTGAAGTGGGTGGAGCATCACCAGGGGTTGCTAGGTGAGGGGCTGGACTCAGGTTTGCGGTGGGTTGTGGCTGTGGTTTGTGACATCACAAACCGCAGGATTTGAAAACGAAGTGTTTCTTTCAAAGATAAATAAACTTAGAGTAAATAAACCACTGGGTGCATTTTTTTGGCCCTAGGACTGTTTTTTTATGAAGTACATACCCAAAGTTGAGTAAAAAAAACATTAAAAAGTGAATTTTGCATCTGTGGTCCCCTTTAAGTCTCGCGTAAAAACCCACTTCTATTCTCTCGCCTTTAACACGATGTCATTTGTTTTGATCCTCTCTGTAATATACACTGTTCACCATTTTAGTTAGTTTCTGTTGCAATTTCTATCTATATTTTGTTTTTATTTTTTGTTTTCCTGTCTGCTTTGCTTGTTTGTTTCTATTGTACAGCACTTTGGTTGGCCTTGTGTCTGTTTAAGTGCTCTAAAAATAAAGTGGTATTGTATGGTATATATTTCAAATGTTTATTTCTTTTAATGTTGATGGTTATAACTGATAACTAATGAAAACCCTAAATTCAGTATCTCAGAAAATTGGGATATTACTTAGACCACTGGGAAAAAAATAGGATTTTTAGAAATGTTGGCCAACTAAAAAGTATGAACATGAAAAGTATGAGCATGTACAGCATCAATACTTAGTTAAGATTCCTTTTGTCTGGATTACTGCAGCAATGCGTTGTGGCATGGAGTCGATCAGTCTGTGCCACTGCTCAGGTGTTATGAGCCCAGGTTATTCTTGCAGATTTAATTTTCCAACAGGACTTGGCACCTGCACATAGTGCCAAAGCTACAAGTACCTGGTTTAAGGACCATGGTATCCCTGTTAACTGACTAGCAAACTCGCCTGACCGTAACCCCACAGAAAATCTATGGAGTATTGTGAAGAAGATGCGATACACCAGACCCAACAATTCAGAAGAACTGAAGGCCACTATCAGAGCAATCTGGGCTCTCATAACACCTGAGCAGTGACACAGACTGATGGACTCCATGCCACGCCGCGTTACTGCATTAATCCAGGCAAAAGGAGCCCCAACTAAGTATTGATGCTGTAAATGCTCATACTTTTCATGTTCATACTTTTAAGTTGGTCAACATTTCTAAAAATCTTTATTTTTTTTTTATTGGTCTTAAGTAATATTCTAATTTTCTGAGATATCGAATTTAGGGTTTTCATTAGTTGTCAGTTATAATCATCAACATTAGAAGAAATAAACATTTGAAATATATCAGTCTGTGTGTAATAAATGAATATAATATACAAGTTGCACTTTTTGAATGGAATTACTGAAATAAATCAACCTTTTCATGATGTTCTAATTGTATGACCAGCACCAGTATGTCATTGAACAGTATAAATCCTGAGAAAACAGACCAGTCATCAATTCAGTTTGTCACGACTTAAGGTTTGAACAAGGAGAAGTCCTTAAAGGTCTGCTGACATGATTAGTTTACTATTCATAAAATTGCTCAAAATATATCGTTTTTGCAAACAAAATGATAAATCACTTTAATTTTGCTTTAAAAGTGATTTTGAACTTCAAGCTGTGTTTAATCATGGGAAAACCGATTACACACAAACGCACCATCTGTGACGTAACACCGGGCGGAGCTCTGGGCTTGTCACAGTGCGCGTGTGTGAGCAGCTCCACATAAGGTAAGTCTGATACAGCATCAGACCTAAATTAGATCCTGTTGTTTCTTGTTCCATTACCCAAACTATTTTCTGCTTCCCAAAATGAAGACAAATAGCTCAAATCTTCACATAGATTGCTAGCCTGGCCCTCGCCTTCCTACACGGCTCTGCTCAATTCTCATTTCCCTTCACTGCTCCGTCTGGGACTTCTCCCATAGACAAGGATTTCTCCGGCTGATTTTTGACCGGACCAATCAGAGAACAGAAGGCGGAGTTTTTGGCCCCTAACCCACGCCCCCACGTGTCCCAGCACGTAGCCAGCGAGCATCCGCATGTTCTCATTCAAAGCAATGCAAAGCGATGCAGGACTGTTTTATATGTGACACAAATGTATTAAATTCCCCTTCTTAATCCCTTATCTGGAGTTTTCTTGTGTTTTTTTGCCAAAAGTCAAGTGATCGCTCCCTCTTCCTCCTCCTCTCCCTCTGCTGAGTGCAAATGAATGAGGAAATGGCAGGTTGTCACGAGAGAATTAAACTCGGGTTTTACGTTGCTGCCCGAGTCCCTGCATATTTTCTGGTCTTCTGGTGTGCTGGACCAGCGCTCCATGGTTTTATTTTATTTTTTAAGAACATTTTATTAACATATAAACACAGAATATGCAGCGGCAGCAAGAGAAAATGCAGCAGGAGGCAGAGCAGATGTCAAGTTCAACAGACCACGGGGGAGCAGCCATATATGGCTCTGAGGAGGAGGGAGCAGAATGCTTTTCCCTGTTCAAAAATTTTCTAAGATCCAATGGTTTTGTTCCTCAGCAGAGGCCACGCCTCCAGCAAAAATCGGTTCTCTATGGAGAAAGTCCAGACCCTAGTACGAAGCGAAGTGAAGGACAAGGGTCTGATTTTAACCAGGCTAATCCACCTTATTCCTAGCCCCCATGATGCCTTGCACGAATTATGTGTACGACTTCCGCCGAAAGTCAGAACCGGCACTTTTAGCAATGCGCTAACCGGTTTTCGTCAGAGGTTTTAGGTCATAAAATATGTGGGATGTTATGTATCCTGAGGAAGCTACCCATGCTGACACCTACAGTTTTTTGTATATGTTGACTGCAGTCAAGTCTTGTTTTTTAATCAGTCTGATTATGATCAGGCTTGTGTGTTCAGTCAGGAGCACCTAAGTGACACGCCTATATAAACCACAAGGTGAGGATACTCGAATGCGGAGTGTTGTGAGCTCAGAGTTTGGTTGCTTTGTGCTGAGCTGTTTGGGTACTGTTTGGGTACTGTGGGGTGTTCTCCGCCCACCCCTGTCTTGAGGTTTGGTGATCTTCTGTTTAGAAGATTGTTGGTGAGTAGAAATGTTTGCTCATTTTTGCTCTTTGACTGAGGCACTTAGGAGGAGTTGCTTTTTGGTTTGTCTTTGAATGTGCTTGAGTGCACTTAGCAGCTAAAAGGTGCTTTAGTGACGTGTAGGTCCTGCTCAGGAGAGGGACGCTGAACTGTGTGGTTTCACTAATTTTATTCAACCAGGAGGTTGTGTAGCTGGCAGAGAGGCGACCAGCTGTTTGGAGTTTTTGTGTTGTTTGCCTAAAGACAGTGTGAGTTCGGTAGCTCAGTTATCGTCTTTTCTTTTACTCCTAGAGTCCCCCTTTGGTCAGGTAGTCCGTCACTGGACAGGCTTCGACGGCCCTGTTCTATAGGTTGGCCCTGCTCCAGTGACGTTATCCTAATTTTGGCCGACTCACTCTGTCCACCATTTGTTTGATACTTTTGTTTTGTTCCCCACGCTGTGCCAGAAGAAGCTGCACTCCCCACCTGGAGGAGGAGTGCTGGGACCCATCTCAACCTGTTTTCAATAAAGCTTTTTTTTACCTTATTCCTTCTTGTGTCCGTTTTCCATTAAATGTGTTCGGCCTGAGCCAGCCGTAACATTTTTTGGGCGCCTCATCCGAGATATTGAATCCTTTTTGAGCCCTTGTCTGGATTTTTGAATCCTTTTTAAGACATTGTCTGAGTTTTTGAATCCTTTTTGAGTCCTTGTTTGGATCTTTGAGACATTGTCTGGGTTTTTGAATCCTTTTTGAGTCCTTGTTTGGATCTTTGAGACATTGTCTGGATTTTTTGAGTCCTTGTTGAGCTGTTGTGATCCTTGTTGGGTTAATTAATTAAACCTGCTGTTGGTTTGACTCGTAGGCGCGGGTCCAGTGCTGTGTGTGTGGTGGTGCGTTCACGTACTGCTGGGACGTTAGTATTTACACAGTTCTTTTCCTGTGTTTATCATGGAGGACTTCGATTTACACAGTTTTGTGGAACGACCTACAGTAGAGGTTTTGGCTAGCTGTACTAAAGAGCAACTTTTGTGCATAGCGGATTATTATGAAGTGACGTTAGATAAACGTTCAAAAAGAGAAACTGTGGAGAACGAGTTAACTGCCGAGTTAATGCAACGCAGTGTATTTTCTGCCGTGACGTCACAGAAAGACCCAGATCGCTTTCCGTACCGTTTTCAGGAACAACTACGTTTAAAAGAGATTGAACGAGACTTAGTACTTGAGCAACAGAAACGGGAACATGAGAAGGAAATAACGTTACAGAAAATTATGTTAGAACAACGGAAAATGGAGATAGAGGTTGAACGACGGAAAATAGAGTTAGAAGCGGAAATACGTCTGAAAGAGCTGGAACGTGGATCTGCTCAATTTCCTGTTCGAGAATTTGACGTGAGTAGACATGTTTATTTGGTACCTCCGTTTAATGAAAAAGACGTAGATAAGTATTTTATCATGTTTGAAAGAGTAGCAAGTACTTTGGAGTGGCCAGAAACTGTTTGGCCCATTTTGTTACAGAGTGTGTTAAAAGGAAAAGCACAGGATGCCTATGCATCTCTTTCTGCAATTGATAGTGGTGTCTATGCTAACGTAAAAGAAGCTATACTACGTGCATATGAGCTAGTTCCGGAAGCTTACCGGCAGAAATTTAGAAAATGGAAGAAAGTAGATAATCAGTCTTATGCTGATTATGTCAGGGAAAAGGAGCTACTTTTTGATCGCTGGTGTACTGCGAGTGCAGTGACTGATTTTAACCAGCTGAAGCAGCTAATGTTGTTGGAAGATTTCAAATTAAACTTACCAGAGAGAGTAACCACGTATTTAAATGAAAATAAAGTGTCTGACGTTTCTAAAGCTGCAATCTTAGTGGATGAGTATATGCTGACGCATAAAATACACTTTGAACGTTCAAGCTTTGATAAAACTCGAAGCCCTAATCATGTTAAGACCAGTTTTGATTCCTCTCAACCTTTTAGATACAGATCTAATGGTAATGGTAATGGTAAATTCAGAGGGCCTGTTGTTCCTCACAGAGACCGAGATGTAACTGCAGAACGACGTGAAAGTGATGTGAAAGAACCAGTGAGATGTTATTATTGTAAACAGGAAGGGCATGTAACTAGAACCTGTCCTAAGTTACACAGAAAAGAACCAAAGCCTGTAGCTGCACTTAAAAGGATAGATTAAACGTTTCCCTCTGTGACAAGAACCTGTGAACGTGATGGATTCAAACCTTTTATAATGGAAGGGTTTATCTCTACATCTCCATCAGGAAAAATGATACCTGTTAAAATACTCAGAGACACAGCCGCTTCACAGTCATTCATTTTGGACAATATTTTACCTAGAGATGAAGTTATTAAAATGGAAGCTGGAGTCCCCATTTGTGGTTTTAACATGCAGGAAGTTAATGTTCCTTTATGTAGGATAGTGGTTCAGTCAGAGTTGTGTTCAGGAGACGCTGTGGTAGGACTGCGTCCAAACTTTCCTATAGAAGGCATCTCCATGATTATGGGTAACGACTTGGCTGGAGGCCCCGTTTTAGTCACTCCAGAGGTGACTCCTGTCCCAGTGATTTCCCTTCATTTAGATAACTTAGCTCGCACATTTCCTAATGTTTTCACCTCTTGTGCAGTTACTCGTGCAGCTCTTAAACGCCAACAGGAGGAGGAGAAAGCTGAAGAAGTTGAGCTGAGTGACAGTTTTTTCAGTTCTGAGACTGACCAGAGCCCAGTGAGCTCAGAGGAGAATACTTTAGAGGGGGTAAAACTCACATGGTCCAGGGAACAGTTGATTAATCTTCAGAAGAGCGATGTTAGTTTAACATCATGTTTTATTGATACAGAAACTGACAAACCTGACAAAATGAGTAATGGTTATTACTTTAGTGATGGCATTTTGATGCGTAAATGGACTCCCTTGACAGCCTCTCCTAATGAAGAGTGGCGTAGTGTAGAACAGATTGTTCTCCCTACTCTGTATCGTCCAGAGGTTTTACGTTTGGCGCACGACAGTCCCTTAGTTGGTCACCTGGGTATTAGAAAAACATATGACCGTGTGTTACGTCATTTTTTTTGGCCAGGTTTAAAAAAAATGTCGTACTTCATTGTAACTCGTGCCATTTGTGTCAGCTTGAAAACCGAACCAGACTGTCCCACCTGCTCCTCTTTTTCCCATCCCGGCTATTGCTGAGCCTTTTGAGAGAGTCTTAGTGGACTGTGTAGGACCACTCCCCAGAACAAAGGCTGGAAACAAGTACTTAGTTACTGTGATGTGTGCCTCCACTCGTTTCCCAGAAGTTTTTCCTGTAAGAAAAATAACAACCCCAGTGGTGGTAAAGGTGTTAACCAAGTTTTTTTCATTGTTTGGGTTACCACGGGTGGTGCAGACCGACCAAGGCAGCAATTTTATGTCGAGAGTGTTTTCACAGGTCATGAAACAATTAAACATCCAGCATACCTGTTCGGCTGCGTACCATCCAGAAAGCCAGGGTGCCCTTGAACAATTCCATCAAACATTAAAAACTATGCTGCGTACATACTGTCTGGAATTCAACAAAGATTGGGATGAGGGAGTGCATCTCCAGATGTTTGCTATATGGGAGGTAGTTTAAGAGAGTTTGGGTTTTAGTCCAACTGAACTGATTTTTGCACACGAAGTTCGTGGTCCCTTAAGGTTGTTAAAAGAAAAGTGGGTATGTGAGAAGTCTGACAAGAATTTGTTAGACTATGTATGTGACTTCCGTTTTAAATTAGTACGTGCTTGTGAAATAGCTAAAACTAACCTACAGACGGCACAAGCTAAAATGAAATCCCTGTTTGACCGAAAAGCTGTAGCACGAGTGTTTCAACCGGGTGACAAAGTGTTAGTTTTACTTCCTATTCCTGGTAGTAGCTTACAGGCCCGTTATAGCGGACCTTATGTCATTAAGAAAAAGCTAAATGAACGTGACTATTTGGTTTCTACTCCAGATAGGAGGCGCACTTCTCGTCTTTGTCACATCAACATGTTGAAACCATACATTGAGAGGGTTAGTGTGTTAGCTGTTCCCCTCTGTGATGTCCCCAGAGTAGCCGAAGATGTAGAGCCCCAAAAGGAGCTCTCCAGTGCTGAACAGGAGGTGGACAGTTCCCCTTCTGCCATTCTTGAAGGCAAGCTCTTAAATTCGCATTATCTCCAGAACCTACAGTTGTTGTTCTCCCATCTTGATGATAATAAAAGGGATGAACTAAGACAGTTGATATTTTCTAACGCCTGTTTATTCTCTGATGTCCCTTCTAGAACGGATATCCTAAAACACGATATCGATGTGGGTGAAACAAAACCTATTAAACAACACCTTTATAGAGTGAATCCGAACAAACGCTTACGTATGAACAAACAAGTGCAATACATGCTGAACAATGGCTTGGCCATACCCAGTACTAGTGCATGGAGTTCACCTTGCTTGTTGATAGTGAAACATGGGGGTGATGATCGATTTTGCACTGATTTCAGAAAAGTAAATGCTATAACCAAACCAGATTGTTATCCTCTCCCTAGAATCGAGGATTGTGTCGACCATGTGGGCGCTGCACGTTTTGTAACCACTTTGGACTTATTGAAAGGTTATTGGCATGTGCCATTGACTGAACGAGGTCAGGAGGTCTCCGCTTTTGTTACCCCTGATAGTTTTCTTGAGTATACAGTCATGGCTTTTGGCATGCGTAACGCTCCTGCTACCTTCCAAAGACTAATGAACATAGTTTTGTCAGAGTTACCCTTTTGTGAAACATATCTAGATGATGTGGTGGTGTTCTCAGATACTTGGGAAGATCACTTAAAACACCTACAAACTGTTTTCACACGTCTGGCAGAAGCTAAGTTGACGGTTAATCGGGCTAAATGTCAGTTTGGGCACGGAACTGTGACCTATTTGGGTAAACGTGTTGGAAGTGGTCAGGTACGTCCAGTTGAGGCAAAAGTGGAAGCAATATTGTCTGTCCCAATACCTTAAACCCGGACGGAGCTGAGACGTTATCTAGCCATGGTGGGGTACTACAGAGGGTTCTGTAAGAACTTCTCTGCTGTGGCTGCTCCCTTAACGGATCTTCTCAGCCCGAAAACACCTTTTATCTGGTCTGAGAGGTGCCAAGAAGCATTTGATCAAACAAAAACATTGTTAACTAAGGCTCCAGTGCTAGATGCACCAAAATTCGATGTCCCTTTTAAACTGGCTGTGGATGCTTGTGACTCTGGAGTAGGAGCTGTTCTCATTCAGGAAGGAACAGACGGAGTGGAACACCCAGTTTCCTACTACTCCCGGAAGTTGAACAAACATCAAAAAGGGTACTCCACCATAGAAAAGGAAGCCTTGGCTTTGATCTTGGCACTAGAGCATTTTGAAGTGTACATTGGAGGATCTTGCGATCCCATTATTGTATACACTGACCACAACCCCCTTACCTTTTTGCATCGGATGTGTAATAAAAATCGACGCTTAATGAGCTGGTCTTTGCGACTGCAGCCTTTTAACCTCTCCATATTACACATTAGAGGTAAGGACAACGTTATAGCCGATGCCCTCTCTCGTTTTTGAATACCCTGCCCCAACTTGCCTTTTGTATGGTGCTATGTAGCCGGTGTCCCCACAAGACTACATTTTCCCCCATACAAAACACTGGTGGTGGAGGTGTTATGTATCCTGAGGAAGCTACCCATGCTGACACCTACAGTTTTTTGTATATGTTGACTGCAGTCAAGTCTTGTTTTTTAATCAGTCTGATTATGATCAGGCTTGTGTGTTCAGTCAGGAGCACCTAAGTGACACGCCTATATAAACCACAAGGTGAGGATACTCGAATGCGGAGTGTTGTGAGCTCAGAGTTTGGTTGCTTTGTGCTGAGCTGTTTGGGTACTGTTTGGGTACTGTGGGGTGTTCTCCGCCCACCCCTGTCTTGAGGTTTGGTGATCTTCTGTTTAGAAGATTGTTGGTGAGTAGAAATGTTTGCTCATTTTTGCTCTTTGACTGATGCACTTAGGAGGAGTTGCTTTTTGGTTTGTCTTTGAATGTGCTTGAGTGCACTTAGCAGCTAAAAGGTGCTTTAGTGACGTTTAGGTCCTGCTCAGGAGAGGGACGCTGAACTGTGTGGTTTCACTAATTTTATTCAACCAGGAGGTTGTGTAGCTGGCAGAGAGGCGACCAGCTGTTTGGAGTTTTTGTGTTGTTTGCCTAAAGACAGTGTGAGTTCGGTAGCTCAGTTATCATCTTTTCTTTTACTCCTAGAGTCCCCCTTTGGTCAGGTAGTCCGTCACTGGACAGGCTTCGATGGCCCTGTTCTATGGGTTGGCCCTGCTCCAGTGACGTTATCCTAATTTTGGCCGACTCACTCTGTCCACCATTTGTTTGATACTTTTGTTTTGTTCCCCACGCTGTGCCAGAAGAAGCTGCACTCCCCACCTGGAGGAGGAGTGCTGGGACCCATCTCAACCTGTTTTCAATAAAGCTTTTTTTTACCTTATTCCTTCTTGTGTCCTTTGTCCATTAAATGTGTTCGGCCTAAGCCAGCCGTAACATGGGAACACAAACGATCACAACTCAAATGTGGAGATATTGTTTTACCGCTACCTACAGCTATTGAGGGGTGGGAGAACGACTTGAAGAAGTGGCCGAAAATAACGTACACTAGCATGTTTAGCTACTAGCATACTTAGCTACTTTGTTGACAGTTGCTTCAGATGGTGAAGCGATGAGCAATCTGAAAAGCTCTGAAGCTTATCAGTATCTTCACATTAAAAAGGTTGGTCCTGTTATGTTAAGAGAGGTGGGACACTTTCTTATTTACCTTAAGGCAAACACAGAGTCCAGTCTAAGCATTAAAAATCCACATCTCCAGGTCCAGCTAACAATGATGTTGCCTTGGACTTTTGAGCTGCAAGATGTTTATCTGGACACCAACTGAGCACCTGGAGCTTGACATTTCTTTTGACAAAGACTTTACTGATTCACAAATGAAGCACCTTGAGAACTTTTAATAAAATACAGTAAATGAAAACAAATAATGAAATAGACAGGAAACGATCTTTAAAAACTTGATAATGAAAAAAGTGACATTTAGATAGAAACAGTAGTTTAATCCAAAATTAACTGATATAGTGCACACAAAAAACTAACCTTGTAAGAAGGTTAACAGTCAACTATTGTACATAACAAATGAATCATTTTAGCAAATACTTTTCTAATGTAATATAGTTAACGTTGCATCCTTTAAAAAAAATGTTAAGAGTTGTGTTACGTTTACAGCAAGTACCGTACACCGCCACCCGCTTTGGAGATTCTCAGGGGGTGACCCAAGGTGGGCTCAGACATAAAAGGCTGTCTGTACGCCTCTGTGCTATACTCAGGCTGCGGGCTCACGTCAGAACTGAGGTGAGCCAGCGCACACTGAGAGGAGGCGTGGGCGCTTTTTTGGATGAGACGCCATTTCGAGGGAGGCTGCTGCTACCGTGGAGAACACATTTACTCATGCTGTGTGGTGACTGGTGAGTGGGCAGAAACAGCAGAAAATAAAACAGGCTCTGGCTGAGAGCGAGGGATTATCCTGGACTCGATCTGTTGAACAGCATCAGTTTTAGCTGACATGACAGGCAAGTGTTTTGTGAAATTTTTTGTGCCTCCTAAACACCTGTTTAGAGGTGACCATCTCGTTCTGTGTGGGGAATGTGTGAAGAGAGGCCACTGTGAGATCAGCTGATCTGACAGGTAGGCTGGAATCAAATTAAACTTTGCTCTGACATATGTTTTTGTTTTATTTCAAAATGTACATCAGAAACACACACATTCCCCCCAACGAGTAATTTCTTGGGCTGCCTCCTCCGTGGACCTTGCGGCTGGCTGGTCCAGGATGACGCTTACTGATGGTCTCTGGGGAAGCGCTGGGTCGTTGGTTGATGCGCCGGGGGCGGCTGTTCCCTGTTTGAGGGGGCCGCCAGAGGAGCGGGGCAAGAAGCTGCTGCTACAGCTGTGGAGCGCCTCTGCTGCTGTCGTAGGCCACAGCGGTCCCTCCAACGGCCGGAGGAGCGGGAGGAAAACTGTGACGTCACCAGGTGGTGTACCATCTCTGAGACCTCCTCGCCCCTCTGCTATTTTTCAAGAATGTTCTTGAAATTGGACCCCGAACAGCGCATCTGGGGTGATGGGGCCCTCCAGCAGGTCCCTCTGCAGCCTCTTGGGCATGGATGGAAAGAGACGGAGCCAGGTGGTCCTCTGGATCATGGTCATCTAGGCGGTGATGCGAGACAGGCAGACCGCAGTGGTGGTACACAAGTTCAGGACGACGCCAGCAGCTTTACATAGGGAGTTCTTCATCTCCTCTAGCAAGTCTGTTTCCTCCAGCCTCTTGGAGATGCTGAAGGCCAACAGGGCAACGTTGTTGTTTACCGTGGCCGCCCGGAACAAACACTGATAAGCTCGGTTGGAGAGCTTAATGATCATTTGGTCATGCTTCCCTAGAGGGAGCGGTCGCTGGTCCATCCTGGAAGCCTTTGCCCTGAACGTCTCCTTCCCGACAGATCATCCGATCGAGGCGGAGGGAGGAGAGGGACGGAAAGTCCCTTCATGTCCGTAGCCTCCTGGATTATGCCGGGCAGTTCCAAGAGGAGGGTGCCAATGGCTGGGAGCGAAGTGGTCGCCGACGTAGGAAGACCCAAGGTGGCTGAGCATCCACTCAGCCATCCTTCTTCCGTCACAACACTCTCCAGGAGGGAGGGGGCAGTGGGGCTGTTGCCAGCATCGTCTTTACCAAAGGAATCATCCGATTCGTGTGCGGCTCGTTAAAAAAGACGATGGCGTCATCCAGCGAGTAATGTTCCACCATGGAAAAACACTCCTCAGCATTAGCCTTGAACAAGGCTCTCGTCTTTGCTTCTGCTCGGGAGGGAGGAGCTCACAGGGATGGCATATGCTGTCGAGGTCAGCGTGGCGGGGACCCAGGCATCCTTCGCAGATATCGTGCCAGTCAAAACTCATAATGTAGCCGGTCTGGCAGGATGGGCACAGGCGGATGGTGCTGGTGATGGACATCTTTTTTTTGTACAATGCTTGCTGCTGAAGTAAAATGGGAGCCAATTGTCCAGTCTCACCGTAATTTATACGGACCAGGGTGGGGTCCACACAGCAGGTGGGCGTGGACTAAAATTTTCTGTGGTGCGTACGTAAGGATAAACCCACTAGCGATAGCCTTAAAGGGCGTAGCCTATACGAAATAGAACTGAAAGTTTAAATTCAGAAATGGCATGTACAAATGGTAAAGCTAATAAGTAAAATAATAGTACAAAGAATGGGAATCTTGTAAGCCTGATCAGTTCTTTTAACAATTTCATTTTTATTTTGCAGCTAAAAGGCCCGATGGATCACAGTTATTTTGATACTTTCCCACCCGACACCGAGGATCCCCCTGAAGAACTGTCTGGCTGGGATAAAGACTTCTGAGGATCCCGAGCACCGACTTTAAACACCACAGAGGAGAGTGATTTTGAAAATAAACTCATGCTTTGAAAAATTTAACCCTACATTATTCATGACAAGGTTAAAATATTCACACATTTGTTTTTTTGTTTTGTTTTTTTCCCCATTTATAGATGGCCTCCCTTCTCACCTTATAGCCATCCTCTCACTCCAATATGTATTTTTTATAGAGAGAGAAAGAAAAGAGAAAGTAAGACAACAAAACAACAATTATCCACAAAAAGAGCACAAGGCAAACACACCCAACCTCCGTCCGCAATCCTGCAAAGCACATGACAGAACACAGCAACGAAACATACATGTGTTACGAGTTCAAAGGTTGAAGGAAGGCTCTGAAACGAATGTGCAAGTTATTTGCAGGTTTATTATACATATGAGCATAAACCTTGCAGCTGCAAACAGACCTCTCACCGATCACAAGTTCCAACACACGAACCTTCGAAGGCGGATCACGGTTTTATACCCCCAGATGACGTCATCGCCTCGTGGGACCAATCCTGGGACAGGACCGCCTTGGAAACGCCCTGGAACTTCTTTGGGACCTCCCTACTCTGTGACGTGATCCGCCTCTCAGACAATAAGCTACCAGCTTCATATGTAAACTTCAAGTGTTAGGTCTGTTGTATGGTGCAGGCGTGTAACTGAAAAACTCTTCCCTATTGAAAATAAAACCCTGAAATAAAGGTTCCACCTTGAATATATTTCACATTACATGGCGGAATTTAAGTGAACATAAATCATAGAACATAATATGTATGTGGAATACCAATAGAAATATATTTCAATTCCCCTTTTGACATGACAAACATCATGTCAACAAAAACCTATATGTACTATGTGTGAATGCAATTAAGAACTGGATACACATTGGAAATCTCTAACATTCCCAACCCGCAGTAATCCTACATCTAAGTTACAAGTTACCCACCCAGAGTATAAAACCCCTTGTATAAAAATAAGCATCAATACTAAATGGTAATAAAAACTGCGTAACAAAATATATGGTAACTGTCAGAGCTTATATGCTGGAAACGCAATACAAACTAACAAAGCTAAGGGAAATAAATGTAAGAAAAAACAAACAAAGAAATCAAACAAAAACAAAGAATAAAAAACAAAACAAACAAAAACAAAGAATAAAAATAAAACAAACAAAACAAAGAATAAAAATAAAACAAACAAAAAACAAAGAATAAAAATAAAACAAACAAAAACAAATAACAAATAAACGTAATAAGAAATAAACAAAACAAACAAAAAAGTAATAAAAAATAAACAGAAACAAACAAAACCAAAACAAATGTAAAAACAAACCCATAAAACAAATAAAAATAAAAACAAAAACAATAAAATCAAACGGACTGCCCCTCCTATCAAAAATCACGCCTCAAGTGTGTGGAATCTATATTTCTGTTATGTATTACCCTTAGCAAAGAATATGAACTGGGATTTTAGCCAGGTCAGGCCATTTCATCTTCATCGTTTTCATCTTCTTTATCATATACACCTGTAAGGGGGAAACCCTCTCCTGCCTGAACAGCCATCTGATAGGAAGGCAGTTTAGGAAACCTATCATCAACTGCGCTACTGATGCACTTCAGACAAAAATGCCTCACACAAGGAACACAGCAGCATCCACAACAAATTAACATAACCACAACTGCAAATATTGTAATCACAGCTGTGACGACAACAGCTCTCCATTTCCCAAAAGTAGAGATGAACCACTCACTTAGAGGGTTCTGAACTCTAGAGAGCTTTCAGCTAGCTCCTCAGACAGAGATTTCAAACCATCAAGAGCTCTTGTAAATGAACCATCTGGACTTGTGTTATTTGGGATGAATGTACAACATTCTTGCCCAAACATGGAACAGACACCTCCTCTCTCTGCCAACAAAAAGTCAATAGCTAATCTAGTTTGATAAGCCATCAAGGATGTTGCTGCAAGCTGCTGATGAGCTAGCTCAAGTGCATCTCTTGTCAAATTATTCAGCCTCTGAACATTAAAATGAATGTAATTAATCCTGGCCACGTTTTTATTTATAGTAATAGATGGAATCATAGACTCAAAACCAGTTGCAACAGGATCAACCAATTTGTATTCATCTGGGACCCCCTGTGGGACTCCGATTGCGTTAATGTACGCTGGAGAATCTACATACAGATCAAAGTCACGCTTTCTCCTCTCAAACTCACCAATCACATGTGTACTTCTCCTGAAAGTTTCCAAATCCTATCCTGTTAAATTCACCATCTTAATTGGAGAAATTAAAGAAACGAGTGTACAGATTCCTGACCATCTTGGAGACAATGTACTTCTCAAAGTTCTCCCACCACAAAACCAGTAGACATCTGCACGTGCTACAGATAATCTCGTCATGTTTGTCCAAGCTGAAACATCCACATTCAACTTACACCAACTTGAATCAATATCACCTACAGATATACCTCCCTGAATTTTCCTAACCAGACAAGTGTAAGAGTTTCTCACTGGAGTGAAAACAGGTGGGATTGCATCTCTGGGGGCCATGGGAAAATATTTCTCCAAACCTTTGCAACTATCAGAGGGATTTTCCCTCATATGTAGTTCCAACATGCAGTGAAAACATGAATCATTTGAAAGAGGTGATGTCATCATTAACACTAGCAATCCTAGGAAAAAAAAACACAATAACTGCCATGAGTTTGTCAAAATGACCATTGAAATATTCACATTCCATTTAGGTGTTTGTCCTCCTGAGGGCTAGAAATCTGGTAATCCCAGGATTACTTACCAGAGTTTGTTAGATGACTCATCCCTACAGATAATGATCAGGCCTCCCGATGCCTAAAGAATTTTCTTCTGCATGTAAAGCCTTGGGGGTGGGGGGGTATGTCCATTGTTTGAGAACATATTCTGTGGAGCCTCTCAAACTCACTTCATTCACATCAGTTGAAGAAGCAGGATAAGAAGAGCAGCAGAGCAGGATCACAAAAGCAGCAGAAATAATGCCCAAGTTTTATAATGCAGAGCAAACTTTACAGTTTGTTTTGGATCAAGTGAACCCGTGCGATTCAGATGGTGAAGAGATAATCTGTCACTTGAGTTCTGATGATGAAATGTCTTCTGATAAGATTTTTTAAAATTTTCTACAGTAATTTTTGGCTGTTGTATTTTATGGAAGAGGCATACTGTAAAAACTACCATCTTGATAAGTTACAATTGTTCAAGAATATTATTCTTGCTTAATTTGAGCAATTTTGACTTGTTTTTTGACTTAAAACAGGACAAAGTGTCTTGATATGTTGTTTTTTAACATGTTTTTATGAATTTTATCATGAAAATGTATTATGCAGCTGAGGGGTTTGTGTAAATTTCTGAAAAAATATCTTTACCTATTGGCATTTTTTATACAACAGGGGTCAACCTGTGGCTCTGAAGCCACATTTGTGGTACTTACAAGCTTTGATCAAAAATAAATTTACACTGAATTTTATTTGTTCCTATAACAAAAATGGCTAGTTTTCGCAGTTTTTCCTGTCATTTCCTTTGCAAATGTGTGAATACTATAACAAATAGAAGGAGTAAAACATATTTTAACTTTATTTATTAGAAGTAGGATATTTCATTTTTCCACAATCAAAACAATTTACCTAGACCTGCATATTTCATTGTTATTTTATATTTATTTTTTGGTGGAAAGAACACATTGTTTTTTCCTTCTTTTACAATATGTTTCAGAATTAGAATTCAAATACTACATTTGTGTCAATTTCCCATTATTGTGACCTTTCACTAATCAAATCTCAAACACGTTGTCTTACAGATGAAGACACTGAAACACCTCCTGATGCAGTTGTTTACAATTCAACACCTGACACTTCACCACCTCTAAATGTCGATGAGGAAACTTCACCTCCTCCACAAAAGCGAGGTCGGATGGAGAGACACGAGTGGATTACAGAGACCGCAAAAGACGGCACAGTAGTTGCTACATAGTTCGTAGGTTACATTTCATGCTTATTTTCTTTTGTCTTTTAAAAAAACTGCTGTAAGTTCAAATAAAGTATGTCAGCTTCACATTATTTCAGTGTTATTCTTTGTAATAATCTTTGTCGCCACCTAGGTCGATGAGGAGGCAGAGGTAGGCGCCTTCAGATAAAGGTGACCAATAAAGGTAGTCCTCGACTTACGGCGTTGCGGCTATACGAATGGGTGTAGAAATGGAACTCGTTCGTAAGTCGGGGATCACCTGTACAATCCCGCCTTCAGATAAAAGTGACCAATACAATCCCCCCAATATATATATATATATATATATATATATATATGTATGTATATATATGTATGTATATATATATATGTATGTATATATATATGTATGTATATATATATGTATGATATATATATATGTATGTATATATATATGTATGTATATATATATATGTATGTATATATATATATATATGTATATATGTGAAGGGAACACGAGGGAGACCCTATATTGTGTCTTTAAACACATATAGTGCTACCCAGATGTAAAGGATTTTAACAGGGGTCAGTATTAAGCTGACCTCTTTATCCTTAATTAATTTACTTATTCAGATTGAATAGTAATTTCACGGATTCTTTTCTTTTTCAGTTTACCCAATATTTCTGTGATCTTTATGATGGATAAATAAATAAAGCCATTAAGTGACAGAGACGTTAACTTAGCTTGATATGTCAAAGACACTATCATTTATTTAAAATAAATCAACTAAATTAACACCATTACACTTGATTGACATGATTTCACTTTCTTGTAATTTAAAACGTCAGCACATTTAAATTGTAACAACAGACTTCAATACTGGATGTTAAACATATTTAGTCTGAGGGCTCTTTAACTTAAAAAATAGTTTCCAGCTTAGAAATGGAGATAAGGAAAGATTTAAGAGGAATTGGGAGGTTAAGAGAGGAAGTTTATCTTGCATTTATGAAACCAGATGACACTCTTCCATACGCGTCCAGCTAAGATATCATCACACCTCCAGCAAGCAAACAGCTGCTCCTTTACCTTAAGACGTCCGCCTTGGTTCTGGTAAAGAGCTGTGATCAGCCTTGGACTGACGAGTCGTCGGTCCCGCAAGTCCAAGCTGGACTCCACACGTGTTTACCTTGTCGGTGTCGGTGATACTTGCTTTCGTCGGCAGAAGCCGTGGCAGTCGTGGTTTTTTGGCTCAAGATAAACTTATTCCAGGAAGGAATAACAAAGTTTTGAGCTTACGCTCATTCGAAGTGGACTCATAACAGCAGGTTATCAGTCCTAGCTGAAGACGAAGGTCGTTAGCTCTTGACCAAACGTACCCCAGCTCTTTGGGAAAGTTCACATCTCTTTGAAGTTCCCAGTAGACTCAACCGTTCCAGCAACAGCTTAGAACTTAATAAGAGAATCCGAGAGGAGTGAGACTTGGCTCTTTTTCATTGGTCCACTTGTTATCACTATTCAAGGTGAAATTCAGCGCAGAGAAGGAAATTGTTTAGGAAAAGTATCTGAGTGAGAGACTTTCAGACGCTAGATGAGAGTTTTAGCTGAAACTCGACAAAAACAATTTCTGTATAAGTCAGTTTGACATTTTAGCTGAACTTTGACACCTTTTCATTTGCAGAAATGACACATTGATGTTTCACATTTAAAGAATAACAGCATATAACATATATCATGAAAATGACAAAAGTTATTCTTTTGATTACATTAGAATAAAATCAAAGATAGAAATAGTCTCTTTTGGTGACTATATTCTCAGATTACAACTAATGGAATAATTTGTAGTAAATGTCTTGTTTTACTGAGAGGTCAGTAAAGGTCATCTCTGGAACAGTTCAAACATACACAGGTGTATCAAAGTGGACACGGTCATGCCCACTACATATATAATATATGTATGTATATATAATATATATATGTATATATATAATATATATAATATATATATGTATATATATATAATATATATGTATACACATATATATATATATATACATATATATA